>JACXGM010005701.1:0-17527 GCA_016801145.1 Umbra pygmaea
GCATTAGGCATTATTTGTGCATGTATGTGAATATGTATGTGTTCTGTGTATGTGACAACAACGTTACATCCAGCCTTTTGCTTAGTAGACTTGCTAGCATTCCTGGATAACAGCTAAACTGTCCTCTGCCTGACTTGAGCGTTTCAGCGCCCTTTCCCTGCGGCAGATAGTGACGGCGGTGTTACTTTCCCTTGGTCTATCTGTCTGCCCTGTACTGTAGCCTGAAAAGTCAAACAATAATGACATGTTCTCAGGTTTCAGTCTGTTGGACTTAACCCTCACCAGTGACACTGTTGTGTTGAAAGTATAGTTCTGTAAATTGTCGTTAAAAGATGCTCGCTACAGACACGAAGTTCAGGGGCTGTCGGAGTGCTAGCCAGTTTTAAGGCAGCTAGCCATGAATTGAAGGGCTGGTTTCTTAGTCAAAGGTAGCCTGTGGACATTTATTTTAACCCCAGCGGCCTTAGCCCTATTCCATTTATTACTGCAGCCAGAGGCAATGCAGTATAAACCCCCCATAGGCCTGTTTCCTCAGTCATGTCAGTTAGCCTCAGACTCATTACCTGGTATGACTGAGTAGCTTACCATACCAGTGACGTAGCCGATTTTTGAAATCCAAAATGGCGGCGCCCATGTAACAAAAACAACCCTTTCAACATATCCGTTTATCCCTTTTAACAAATTTAGCCATTTTAATCATTGTACCAATGAGAAGAAGAAAAAAATTCTGTTATATCACCTTTACATAAAATTCCAGTTCAGTTCATCTTTAACCGTGCTCGTTTTCTAATATCCGCACTGGTAAATCAAAAGTAGAGTAAACGGATAACGAGCAGTGAATCGGTCATCCGTTTTCTAAGTTAGGGCACTAAAACCGTTGGCCACTCCATACACGGACCGAGCAGTGAATCGGTAATCCGTTTTCTAAATTAGGGCACTAAAACGGTTGGCCACTCCATACACGGACCCGACGACCCAGTGGTTCAAATGGATTTGTAGTTAATGGTTTGAAGCACGTCTCGAAGCTTCAGTGTCAAATGGTTTGATGTACGTCTCGACGCTTCAGTGTCAAACTGCCATCACTACTGTAGAGGCAAATGAGTTGAGCTGGTCCCAGCAACGGAAAAGGGCCATTTGAGAACAGTATACCGCAAAGGTATGAATTTAAATCACATTTTACAGCTCCAATTGGTTTGGAAATCGGTTTATAAGAGCAGGCATATCTGGTGTTAGCTTCGTATCGAAACGATAACATTACCCTTTACGTTTCGCATTGTATGCATGGTTTTCGTGGAAGTGAATTCAGACGTCTTATTTGAACACCTTTCTCGTCAACATGGATATATAGCCTACTTATGCTTGTGTACTTACAATGTAGATGTGTAAATATGTTCGTCGGTATCTCCAAAGTAGTTAAAAATAGCTAAGTGTTTTCCCGAGTCGCACCAGTTTTTCCTACTACTTTTTTAGGCTTAAAATACAGAGTTCAGTGCTGAACAACAGCGTTTCCGATTATAATCTCTGTCTTCAAAGACCTTGAACATGTTTGGTTTATCGCAAAGAATGCGGCAGCCGAGGATTCTTTATAATCAGTCAGGTATTATAGCTAATTGTATACCTAATACAATTTGCTCAGTAAGTATAACAGTACAGCAATAGTATGTAGTGTATTTCTCAGCCTGATCTCCTAGAAATCCGTGAGACTGCCACGGAATATGAACCTCAGAATCCGTGACAGTTCCACGGAATGGCCGAAAATTCTGTGAAATGGACACGGATCAAATTCCGTGGCAGTTTCACGGAAAAGTCCGCGATTGGCGCACAGTGAGACCTTGCTGTTAATTCGATGTACGTAAGCCTTTCCCAAACCCCTAACCTAACCTTAACCACTCAGAAACCTTGATGTTAATTTGATGTAAGCCTTTCCCAAACCCCTAACGTAACCTTAACCACTCAGAAACCTTGCTGTTAATTCGATGTAAGCCTTTCCCATACCCCTAACCTAACCTTAACCACTTAGAAACCTTGCTTCTAACTCGATGTAACTTGTATTATTTCGTAATGTATTGTTTGTAACCATGGTGATAGTGAGTAAAAAAATGATAAAAAAGCAACACGTCTGTATCGCGTTGGTATAAAAAACAGAATATATGCAAAGTGTCGGCTTGGATTCGAACTTGCAACCTTTGGTATGGGAGTCGCATGTTTATACGGATTTAGAAGTTAAGGATCCGTGGCAGTTCCACGGAATGTTCAGCCATTCCGTGGAACTGCCACGGAGTTTGAAGTTAAGTATCCGTGGTAGTATCACGGATTTCTGAGAGATCACGTTGGTATTTCTTTCCATGCTTGCCAGCGGTCCTTGTCGCTATACTGTCTTTTCACTTCCTCGAGTCGTAGAAGATTTAGAATAGTGGAGGATTTAGATTATTGATTTGGGGAGAAAAGTGTAATTTGAGCATTGGTGGTTCAGTGGTAGAATTCTCGCCTGCCACGCGGGAGGCCCGGGTTCGATTCCCGGCCAATGCAGGAATTTTTTTTCCTGGCCAATTTTGAAATTTCTAGTGGTTAATCAATTGGATTACATTTAAAATGTTAACACCCTTTTCCCGGGAAAATATATTGAGGCAGGGTAAAATGTTATTTTGTTTTGATTATGTCGGACTGTAAGAGTGTATTAGTAAACGGGGTATCCCGTATAAACCTTTCAGTACAGAGACACATTTCTTTCATTACAACTACACAAACTTTATCTATTGTCAGAAAATACATTTCCACAGGGCAATCAAGTCCACTACTTAGTATTTCGTAACAGTCCAGATATTTTAGTTGTCACGCTGTTATTTCTTATGCACTTGCTTTGACATACCACTAGAAGGTAGTGCTCACTAACACATGGACAGCCTCTTAGCAACTTTGTTGTCTGCTTCATAAGTCATTACTAGTGAACCCTTTCTAACGTTGCAGTCTGCACTCCCAGACCCTGCTTTGACAAAATTAGGTGGACATAGCAGCTGGGGTTAAACTAAGCAGCCATTACCAAGAGTCTCATATTAAGAGGGAGTGAGAATCAGCACGTCTGACAAATATGCTTTTCACTGTCCAACAGTCATTATCTACCACCTACAGGGAGAAGCGCGATCGCATCCTTTCTTTCCCTGTCTTGCTCTCTTTTGGTGGATAATGGTGTGATTGAGAATCGTGCCCTGAGCTATGGAGTGTTCTCGATTGACCATTCATGTCTTTGTTGGAGAAGAAACAGGTCTGTCAGCGGAAGCCATTTGTGGTGCATCTTCGGAACAGCACAGCTGTGGAATGACGCACGGAATTGGGATTATGGAGACACCGCTGGCTGTTACGTGAACCTCATTTAACCATACCTCTGTGTATTACGTAACACAGGGATGTCAGAGAAAAATAATGTTTGTCTTTTCTAGTTATAAATGCTGTGTTTCTTCGATCAATTTAGAGCTTTATGCTCTCTCATTGGTAATGATATTGCTCAGGGCATGAGTAGGGGGTTTCAATGATAAAGATGCTTCGTTTTGCATCCTGTTTAATAATTTTTTTCTTATTAATATTATAGAAATCTGTGAAATTTAATGGGAGACAAAACAACAGGTTTATTTGATTTGTCATCCCTTTTCCATGCATCATTGCCGATCAGGATTGGGCAACTAGGTTTAGCCACACTGACACATGTACATTTTTATTGGATAGGAATACGATTTTTTGTGGAAGATAATGGATAATGAGGGTGTTAATTTATTATAGGTTATCTGCTTTTCAGTTCTATCTTCTGCTCAAATCCACTTACTACCACTAGTGGTTTCACCTGGTATTCTCCGAGCATTGTCATCTGAGCATTGGTGGTTCAGTGGTAGAATTCTCGCCTGCCACGCGGGAGGCCCGGGTTCGATTCCCGGCCAATGCAGGAAATTTTTTTCAGCACCATTTTCCCTAGTTACACAACGTGATTCTGTAGAACTATTTTGATATTTAGGTGACAGTGATATCCTTTCGAAAGAATAATAATGAATAGTTTGTGAGGGCTGGGTGATAATACCAAAGTCAACTAATCCTGTAAACTTGCACTCAGTGGCAGTTCTACATTGCATTACACCCTGGATGAGACCCTTTTTGAGCGTGAGGGCCAGGTAGCAGGATCGGTTGACAGAGGCTCAGCAGTAGAGGTTCAGCTCCAGGCATTTCTATCAGACAGCATATTGGCACATTACTCAAAGCACATAGCAGTGGAACACAGGGCCGGCTCTAGGTTATTTGGTGCCCAAGGCGAGAGTGCCCTCCCCTGCCCCCCCCCTTGGAAAAAGCAACTCCACAGTTATTCCATAGTTATTCATTTTTTAGTTCTATTTTTTAGTTCACACAACAACTCTTTAAAAGCAACAACCTGAAGGATACAGTAGAAAACAATAGAGAAGCATTAAGATCTCACCTCAAGGAAAAGCAGTTATAGTGTTTTCATTTTAGGTTTGGCAAAGTTAGAAAAGATTGGGCTATATACACAGAGATGATCTCAAACACTTTCCAATGTCATTCAAAACTTAACTCGTCTGGACTTCCTAGCAGCAAAGGCATGTATGGTTTCATCACATTAAATTAGTTTTGACACTTCCTGATTGATGCTTATTAATGCCAGTCCACTGAGACGTTCCTGAGACATTGTGGATCGCAAATATGTTTTTAATAGCTTGAGTTTGGAGAAGCTTCTCTCAGCAGATGCCACAGTCACTGGAGTGGTGACTGCAATTCTCAGTGGTATCCATAGATTGGGATATGCTTCCTTAAGGTTTTTCTCCTCAAGAAACACCAGCAGTTCAAGCGTTACAAATAGCCTAACAAGTAGCCGACTCACCTGGTTCTTGATGCTGAGTTTGTAGCTCAGTAAATGTGCTGCTGCTGCATGATGGCTGGATAGATGCTACAGCTTAAACAAGAAACAGAGACTGGCGTGAAATGTCATGCTGTGTGTTAGACAGTGTGATAGGCAATTCTCACTCCCCGACGTCTCGGATGAAGTCAAAATTTCACTACACACCCACTTGTAACATAGCTTTCTTCCGATATAATACAAATATTAAATTCATATTTGTATGCCTTCTTATTAATAATTGAAAAAAAAATCATGAAAGATCTGTCCTGCAATCATACTCCAAATCAGAAAAAAGCTTACATTCTTCACCGTGAGGTCCAGCAGGTGTAGACAGTGCCGCAGCGTCAACCGATGTCTGTCGTGGCTGCAGATATTCTCATTGCATCTGGACACGATTCAAAAGTAAATTTATTTGGAAAAAGTTGCGAGATACTGTATTGTGTATTTAAACATCTAGCAAAGAACTGTGCGTGGTGAACACAGCATGTTGTTGCTGTTAGCCCCAGAGAGCCCCGGCCCAATTTAACCACTGGCTGTGAGCTTAATGATATAGTCTACATACCTCTGCTTTGGGCCCGTTTTTCTTCCTCCTCATTCCTTTGTTTTCGGAAAGCCGATCCCGATGACTTGGGTGTTCTTTTCATAATAAAATATTATATAATATATGATAATTTTTAGCCTACAACCGCCAAGGGGCGTTGAAAGCGCGTTTCAAGCGCATTTAAAGCGCTAAAACCAGCTGTCAGATGTTTTCGCGCCACTCCCGGTTGCTGAGCATGCGTGTGAGTTAGACAGCTGCCTGTCAGAGTGACTCAATCATTTTTTAGGATTGTATAATCTAGTAAAAGAAATGGACAAATACAAGCAGTGTGTGGACAGTGCACAGTAAAAGTGTACAGCGTGTGCGCAGCTTTCATAATACGATACATGCATTTAATTAACTTTTTTTTTAAATTCTACAATTTTGCGCCCCGTACAGCAGATGGCGCCCCAGGCGGCCGCCTGTGTTGCCTGTTGGCAAAGCAGCCCTGTTGGAACATAACACACAGTCCTACTCAGAAATTATCAGAAATACTGAAATTACATTAAATTGCAGTTGTCCAGTTGTCTTATAGTTAGGGCTGGCCGATAATTCAGTATTTATCGTTATCTAGTTTTTGAAAATAATATTGAGAAGAATATCCCATATCGACATCGTGATAACAGCTGGTTTTGTTCTGAAACAAAGAAACATCCAACAAATGAGGAGTATTTCATATTGCGTGTAGTTCAGTTTTACCTCTTTAATATTTGTTACAAATGTCAATAGTTTACTTCTTTCACGTTTGTGAAAGAAAATGCAATAGTCGCATGTTTGTGTTCAGTTCACATTTGCACTAAGCATTGCAAACGTTTTGTGTAAGATGTCTGTTTTAAGTACTTTCTTTAAACAGGGATGACCTAATATAATATTCTGTTATTTGATTGTTTTATTATAATCGGTACACAATAATAGCTGTAGCTACTATCACTGTATAATCTATTGAACAAAATATATATGGGCTACATCGTATTTCTTTTTACTTTATATTTAAGTTATATTTCTTAACTTTAGTATGTCAGAACTCAGAAATTCCACTATATTGTTCACCCAGAAGTGTTGCAAACAACCAACATTTGTCCGAGGCTTGGTCCGGGGCGTTCCTCATGCCGTTTTCTACAAATGCAGTATGTAGCGACTAGCCAAATAACTTTAATCCTTCGTTCGTTCCTGTACTTAAATGTGCGCATTTCCTTGAGGATTGTAATATTGTTTTTACAAATATTTGGCTAAATGAAAATAGCAATGAGAGAACCAATTTCATATTTTGCCATTTGAACTCTACTGGAGAATTACTTTGAGGAAAATGGAGTTGTGATTCTACAGTGTTTTTCAATAATATGCACGCGTGGCTCCGTCTATGATTGTGCATTTTAGGGTGTGCAACAAATCATTTTTGTGTGCAACAAATCACCTCATATTGCAGGGAAGCATTATCAAATTTAAATGCGATCACAGTAAAGGAAAAGAGAACGTAAGTATATGATTATTTTACGAAACGGCAAGCTAGTCTGTACTGTTTATTAGAAGTACAATGACTGTCTTTGGATATTAAACAGGCTACTCAGACTTTGGCAGTAATGTTTTAAACCCTGTCATGCACCCACGTGTAAATGCAAGCAGCATAGCTGTGTGCCTGCCTGCTTTCAACGCAACTAAGCGGGGGGAGCTAAGCAAAGCGTAGGAGGCTGGTCTAGACTCTGACTAATATGGTATAGCCTAATGGAAATGCAGATACCTATGCTTAGATTGTTAATACATAATGTTTTTGAACAGTTTACTTAAAGGGATACTTCACCGATTTAGCATTAAGCTTTATATCAGTAGAAACGTGGTAGTATTTTAGAAATAACTGGGATCAATCCCTCATACCCCCCTGGGATGTGAAGTCTCTGTATTGGTTGTATGGGAAAGAGGCCTCAGATGACGCAAAAATCGTCATTTTGCGTTATCTGAGGCTTTTCTGCTCAGAGGCTATGAACTACAGCCAGCAGGAGGAGCTACTTCTTTATGTTTTCAACCCGCACATAGGGGGTGGGACCTCACTTCCAGAATTTCAAAAATGGTCAGCCATCTTGAAGCCAAGCGAACAGGCTATTGCTCTGTAGAATAAACTGAGTAATACTTTAGTAGGCTAACCACAATGGCTGAGGGTAGTTTTGAAGATGATATGGCAGAAGGGGGTTTTGAAGATCGGGTGCGTGAATCCAATGCTTGTGGCTGCCAGAAAGAGCTGCAATACAGGAAGGAACAGTTGCGGATAATTGAGGAACAAGAGCCCTTGTAGCTACTGCAGTAGAGGAGCGAAACCTGACTGATGCTAAGGAGCAAGAGCCTGGGCAGACACGAGCTGGGGCGGACTGGTGGTGTCAGTGCTCTCGCACTTAGTATAAAGTGAGTATTTTGTTTATTTTTCATGTCAGTCAGCTGAGCTCTCATTGCTATATTTACATCTATGCTAGCCTACTGTAGGTGCAGCTTACATTGCGATTATATTGTGGTTATTGTTTTGCTAATTGCCGCCGTGAGTAACACCGGGTGTAACAGCTTACCTGTCGGGGCCGAAAACTCCACAATAACCTTATACCCCTGCTCCCCACCACCTTGTGCCGGCCCTTCACCCTCTCCCGAACTACTCTCACCACCCTCTTTCTTCCGTGCCCGCTTCTTTTTCCTCTTAACATACCGTGCTTCCTCACACCCTACCGCCCCTCCAGCTACACCCACACTACCATCTGAACTCCCATCCATGCCAACCTCTCCCCCTGCACAGCCGTCGCAACCCGCCACCAACACAGTATTCAACTGGTTTTCCCTTCCAGCACCAGTCTATCAAATTCCCTAAGTTTCGCCAGCTCCTGCTCCATCTCCTCCGCAGTTGAACCCCACGAGTACGCCATGCCTCCCTACACGAAAAACCCAGAAACTGTTTGCAAAATACTTCTGTTCCTTGAATGGAAACTTACTTTTTCTTCTGTGAGTTTTTTTTATGGCAGATCGCAAACAACGTGAAAGGTGTATATACTTCCACCTACTGTACAGGAGTGTAAGGCCGGGCAAGGGTGTTTGATTTAAATTACTCCTGCCTCTCTAACCAGTAGGCGTGGTTTGGGAATGGCTTTGTAGAGCACTAAAGCAAGTGCATTCTGGGATTTGTTGTATTTCATCCAATTTCACCCAAACTACATTTTCTGGCTTTTCTTGAACCAGAAGGCACCAACTTACAAACTTTATAACATTTCTAATACATAAGACCCATTTCAAATATATATCAATCTGTCCAGCGGTGAAGTATTCCTTTAATGAGCTTTTCAACGTATTTTTTGCAATATTTTTTTGGAATGTGGAAAACTAATGATTTTTTATTTGGTAACATGTAGGTTATTAATGGCGCAGGTGACATTTAATGTTTTTGCCCTTCAGTTGAGTTCAAAATAAAATGGACACAACGAAAAAACAAACACTTGATTTTTTTTTTTATTAGTCATTTAGATTAGTCGACCTATCGAAAAATTTGTTGTTAGAAAATTAGTCAATAGTGGCAGCACTAACCTGAAACTTCTGAACAGAAATATAACAAGGTCAATTCATATTTTTTTGTATGTATTGTTTTTATTTTTTATTTTCTTTCCAAAATCTAAATAGCTAACAAAAAGTGATGATGGCTATGACAAACATTCATTCCCTTAGGATGAGTGGTAGGTTGTCCATGCGGGTTCATCATAGCCAGAGATATGAAGTCTCAAATTTGGGTACTTCTCGTTTCTATTTCTTTTCTTTACAGACAAAATTAGAAATAAAAATAACAGTTCTGCAATGAACTAGGTGTGTTTTATTCATCCGTGGGTCTGTGACATTGCTTTACCATCCATCCATCCATCTTCATCTGCTTATCCGGGGTCGGGTCGCCGGGGCAGCAGCTCCAGCAGGGGATCCCAAACTTCCTTTTCCCGAGCCACATTAACCAGCTCTGACTGGGGGATCCTGAGGCATTCCCAAGCCAGATTGGAGATAGAATCCTGCCACCTAGTCCTGGGTCTTCCCTGAGTCCTCCTCCCAGCTGAACGTGCCTGGAACACCTCCCTAGGGAGGCACTTAGGGGGAATCCTTACCAGATGCCCAAATCACCTCAACTGGGTCCTTTCGACCCAAAGGAGCAGCGCCTCTACTCCAAGCTCCTCACGGATTACTAAGGTTCTCACCCTATCTCTAAGGTAGACACCAGCCACCCTCCTGAGGAAACCCATTTCGGCCACTTGTACCCTGGATCTTGTTCTTTCGGTCGTGACCCAGTCTTCATGACCATAGGTGAGGATAGGAACAAAAACTCACCGGTAGATCGAGAGCTTTGCCTTCTGGCTCAGCTCTCTTTTTATCAGACCCCAAGGAATATGAACTCCTTCATTTGGGTTAAGGACTCATTCCCTACCTGCAGTAGGCACTCCATCGGTTTCCTGCTTAGAACCATGGCCACAGATTTAGAGGTGCTGATCCTCATTCCAGCCACTTTACACTCTGCTACAAATCGATCCAGTGAGTGCTCTAGGTCACAGGCCGATGATGCCATCAGGACCACATCATCTGCAAAAAGCAGCGATGAGATCCCTAGCCCACCGAACTGCAACCAATCCCCACCCCAACTACGCCTCGATATCCTGTGCATAAATAATACAAACAGGATTGGTGACAAAGCACAGCCCTGGCGGAGGCCAACCCTCACCTGAAACAAGTCCGACTTACTGCTGGGAACCCGGACGCAGCTCTCGCTTTGGTCATACAGAGATTGGATAGCCCTAAAAAGGAACCCCCTGACCCTATATTCCCGCAGCGCCTCCCACAGTATCTCCTGGGTGACGCGGTCATAACCCTCCTTTCCAGCACCTTTGGGTGGACCTTACCAGGAAGGCCGAGAAGTGTGATACCCCTGTAATTTGCACACATTACTTTTTACACAGGGGAACCACCATCCCGGTCTGCCACTCCTTTGGCACTGTCCCAGACTTCCACGCAATGTGGAAAAGGCATGTCAGTCAAGACAGCCCCTCCACATCCAGACCTTTCAGCATTTTTGGACTGATCTCATCAATCCCCAGGGCTTTGCCACTGTGGAGTTGCTTAACTACCTTCCACCACGGAAATTGACGACAATCCCCCATCATTCTCTAGCTCTGCCTCTAATATAGAGGGTGTTTTAGTTGGATTCAGGAGTTCCTCAAAGTGCTCCTTCCACCGCCCAATTACCTCCTCAGTTTAGGTCAACAGAGGCCCATCCTTATTGTATACTGCTTGGATAATTCCCTGCTTCCCCCTCCTGTGGTGACGAATGGTTCTCCAGAAGCACCTTGGTGCCGACCTAAAGTCCTTCTCCATGTCTTCTCCGAACTTCTCCCAAAACCCGCTGCTTTGCCTCTCACAGCAGAGGCTGCAGCACTTCGTTACCCTGCAAGGGCCTCCAGAGTCCTCTGGAATAACATATCCCAGAAAAACTCCTTCAGTCGGACAGCTACCTTGATCACCGGTGTCCACCACGGTGCTTGTGGGTTATCGCCCCTTGAGGCAACCAAGACCCTCAGACCACAGCTCCCCACCGCAGCTTCAGCGATGCTAGTTTTATACATTGTCCACTCGGGTTCAATGCCCCCAGCCTCTAGCCTAGGTCCGCCTTCCTACATACTTCATTTTCCTTCAGTACTCCGTCTGGGTTTGCGGCATATTCCCTGTTTTTGACGAACAATTTTTTACCAGTCCAATCAGCGAACAGAGTGAATGGCTGAGAAAGATGCGGTTGGTGTCCTGCGCTAGTTTGAGTGTAGTACATCACAACCAAACGTTAGCTATTGGTTATGGCAGATCCAATAATTTTAAACTTCAACAGAGTACCCGCCTTCAAGGAAGTTAACGCTTGTCAAAGGAGTGGCCAGACTCTCTGTACAAATTAAATGTACGTAAGAGGGCCTGGTAGGTCCAGGCTACCCAGCCTCCACAGGGATGCACGAAAAGCTCAGCCGGAAGCGTGAGTTGAAAATCTGTCGGGCGGGCTTCCTCCAGATGTTCCAAATTTACCCGCACCACCCATTTTGGCTTACCAGGTCTGTACAGAGTCTTCCTCCTCCCCTTACCCAACTCATCACCAGATTGTGATCGGTTGATTGCTCTGCCCCTCACTTCACCCGAGTGTCCAAAACATACAGCTTCAGATGAGATGAAACAATTATAAAATCTATCATCAAACCGCAGGCGCAGGGAGGCGACCCTCTCGTCCACCGGGGTGAACTCCAACATAGCGGTGCTCAGCCGGGGCCTTGTGAGTATCCCCATACCTACCCGGCGCCTCACACCCTGGGCAACTCCGGAGAAGGAATATGGTTCCAGAACCGAGACTGTGCATATAGGTAAGCCCCACCAGATCAAATTGGTAGCGCCCTACTTCTCTCACAAGTTGTGTCTCCTTCTCCCACAGAGAGGTGACATTCCACATACCTAGAGCCAGCCTCTGCTGCCCAGACCAGGGGCCTCATTTATAAAACTTTGCGGTGGATTTGCGTCAGAAGTGGCGTACGGAAGAAATATAGGACGTGCGTACGTAAAGAAATATTCAGATTTATAAAACCGTGCGCACGCACGTCCTATGCCGTTTTCCCTTTATAAATCACAATCAACTCTAAATGTGGCGCAGCTTTTGCGGCTACATGTCACACCTATAATTGCCGGTAAATAGTCAGAGAAACACCCAGAAATTAATATTCATTGATTGAGAAATCATGGCAAACAGAGAGAGGAAAACCAAGAAAAAAAACTCAATGTGATGTAGATAATATTGTTGGCGAGGTGGAAAAGAGGAGGAAAATGTTGTTTCAAGGGCAAAGTGTGCCTATTACCAATGCCGAAAAGGCGTTGGAGTGGCAAAAGGTTGCAGAGGCTGTAAGAAAGTCAGACTGTGGCCCAAATAAAAAGTGGTCAGATATCAGTCGATGTCAAAGCATCTGGCGCTAAATCGCGAAAGTGTGTCTGCCATGGGTGGGGGAAACATTCTGCATCACAAATTATTTGGACATTGATCGAATGAAAATGCTTTTGATTAATGAAAGCATTTTAATTCTCATTTGGTGCCCTTATTATGGCAACATGAGTGCAGTCAATAGCACCGATTACATATAGGAAACCAGACATTTTGTTTGCCTGTTCACCCGCAGTGTAAGGAAACGTTATGTAATCATGCGACACACCAATTACACCTATTAACACATCTGGCATAACCCGGCTAAAGGTTGGCTGTGAAATCCCAGACCTGTCAGCCAATTCCCTCTGGAAAGTGCCAGTCGACAGAAATCCAAGTGTTGTAAGGACTTGAAGTAGGACTGGCACGGCGTGGTTTCTCCGAGTGCTCCTCTGTAACGCTAGGCCCAATAGAGCACAGAGGTCCAACAGGACGCCCCGAGGAAATCGGTACTGGCTCATAAGCCACTCGTCCTCGTTTGCCAGAAAGTCTTCTTGCTGTCTGACAATGCATTCCCTCCGAATCCTTCCATTTGCCACATCTTCTAACAGCGCAAGATCAGCCATTGTGCATTATGCATTGGGTTGGCATCATAGCTTTTTATGACCATGCAGGTGATTGTATCTGATCAGCTACAGATGTCGGTATTCATGTAATTGTAAATGGGATTATACGCAAATGGAATTAATTCCAGTTTTTCAAAAAGACATCCGTCACGATGGAACAATTGATGGATGGAAATGAAACGGACTAACGGCATATAGCATACATGAACACCATGATTCCGTAGTTGATGACATTTATGAACACTTTTCCCCAGTTGGTCAATGAAGACATCTATCTAACCTAATGTATGTCTGCTCCGCCAGACGGACGCATCGACAAGGATTAAAACAAATGTTTTAAACTTTATTTTGTTTACCGTATTATTTATGAGGATGAATTACATAACATGGCAATATAATTACAGAACATGTTTGTTCTTTTTGGAAATATGTCTTTGTTTGCATTTAAGTTGGCTACAATCTTGTTTTATTTAATTCGTATTCCATTACAGGCTGTTGATTGTAAGAATGGCTTTGTGAAATGTTCATATTATTAGAGGCAGTATTTCGATTTCATTTAGCTACACAACGGTCTGCAGTTTCAGACAGCTTCACGTGTTTCACACATCTGCCAGCGGTGTTGCCATTTCTCATTTCACCCGTTTTTGTGTGTACGCATGGGTCAGAGTTTCCGTGAAGGACCGCGCATTTTCCCGTCAAGTTTGCTTTTTATAAATCCCAATTATTGCGTAAAGAGTGACATACGCATTCTTTTGTGCGTACGCCACATTTATAAATGAGGCCCCAGGTCCGTCGAGGCCCCTGAACTTCACTGCCACCCATTTGGCAGTGCACATTGCTTTACCATTCAAAGTCAATCGATGCTCCAGCATAAACTCTGACATTTCTATTAATAAATCCTGAACTTACATGCTAGAAAAAACCAGCTCTGCTGAAAAAGAGAGGGGTCATTTGTTTACTGGGTTTATCACAGCCTGACAGAGAGAACCTCAAACGTGAGAAACTTTATCCATCTCTATGCTGTTTTTTTGGTTATTTATGTTATTTTTTTGAAATATGATAGCAG
This sequence comes from Umbra pygmaea, assembly GCA_016801145.1. NCBI lineage: Eukaryota > Metazoa > Chordata > Actinopteri > Esociformes > Umbridae > Umbra > Umbra pygmaea. The sequence continues at coordinate 14,104 of JACXGM010005701.1, forward strand.
AAAAGACTATTAATGTAAATTGGCAACTATGAAATTAACTGAATAATGATGGACAATAGCCAAGTTTGAATGGAGCTTTATGTACAGTACTGTGCAAGTATTAGGGTAAATTTCATTTCTCTGTCCTACCCCTTCATCTTACCCCTATCCCTTGTCCCACGAAACGGAGTGGTAAGAGATAGGGATGAATACATACCCCAATGCATACCTCACCAGAAGCGACAAGTGTTGATCACAAATTTCCAAGATATTAAATGAAATTCGCTGTTAATGGAGTTTAGTTAAAACTGTAGACATGCATGGAGTCCATCCAAGGCTAGTCAGAGAAATGTGGAACTGTTGTACAAATCACCAATGTAAAGTTTGCATAGCAAACATAGTTAAAAACGTTTCAATTAAGAACATGGTTACAAATATATATGTATAGGACTGTGTAGAGCACAAAACGAGACTGTCGTAAAAAATCAATTATTTAAGCCAAAAATACATTTATTGGACTCTTGATGATCTGGCTGCCATTGTTGCTGGTTGCACAATGTATTCTGGGTACCCCTTGGTAGTAAGCTCGCAAGAATTCTTGGTTTTAATGGAAATCTATCTACCCTTTCCCCTTAGCCCTACCCATCGATCAAAATGAGAATTGGAATAGCCCTTATTCTCACATGAACACACACAACTAAGATGAAGGGGTAAGACGGAACAAAAAATCTATAATCGGAAGATGCTTTGGAAAAAATTGAAATTTAAGTTCCTAAATATAAAATTTGCAGAAAACAATGAAAACTTAGGGCCCTATGAAATTCGTTTTATTTTTTGCCCAATTCTGTGATTTCAGTTTTATTCCTTGTGATTGCACTTTTTAATCTCAATCCTCCATATAAACCCCCTGGGGCAGTGGTTCCCAAACATTTATGTTAGCACCCATGGTAGGGGAACACTACCCAGGCAAAAGTGGTTTGCTCAAGTACTTTTTTCACCCACCTGCTACTCAACAAATATTTTAACAGAAGATGCATTTGCAAGCCATCACCTGAATCTAAAATATAGAGAATACCGCTGTACAGTTTGCACTTGCATTGCCAGATAGCCCACAAAAATTTTGCTTAATTATTTGGTAAGTTGTCACCCTACCACTCCAAATGTAAAACTGACATTTACAAATATGCAATAACAATCAAATAAGTACCTGGGTATGTTTTCATCTATATCATTCCATATCACAATCACTGCTGTCAGTCCCATAGAAGAACATGACAGCGCGGAGTGTTTTTGGAACTGTACAGGCTTACATGAACCACGTGACCACTCCGCTAGCGAGATCAAAGAGTGTCGCAACTCCTTTCTCTTTCTCTATGGCTCTGGCAAGACGGTCAGAGAATTACTTCAGGCGAAGTAACGTAGTAACTTTGCCTACACCTAGTTCTATGCATTTGGATAAGTGATTAAACAGAGAAAAACAAGTGTTGTCAGATTGGAAAATTTTGAATGGAGTAAAAATCGTTGTTTATAGCTGTGAGCTATCAAGTGCTATGATATGACGGAGCGCATGCTGGCCAAGTTTAGTAGAGAAACACACGCTGTATATAGCCTATATAGAGCGCAAATTAAATTTAGTGTTTTTTCTGCCTTGTATTGGGAGGAACTCAATGATAGTTGTTAATATTACGGGACTATATTTGGATTATAGAAAAAAATATGTATACTTTGCCGAATTTTTATTTATTTATTTATTTTTATTTAACCTTTATTTAACCAGGTGGGCACGGTGAGAACAATTTCTCATTTAAAACGGCGACCTGGCCAAGATAAGGCAAAAACTGTGCAAGTACAGACAGAGTTACACATAAATACAAATACACAAGTATTACACAAAAGGTACAATAAAGACAAAAGATAAAAGTTCCACGTTAATGTCTGAATTCCGCATTAATGTCTGGATTCTGCGTTTCCGTCCGAGCTCTCTGCATCGTGTAAAACAAAGGGACCTACTATCATATGCTCTTTAACCCTTTAATGTTCCACTTGACCCTTTGGTAGAGCACACAATGGCTTTTTTGGCGCGAGGACATTAGCAGGATTCAAAAGTATCTGACTGGTTATGTTTGTGAGTGTTTTACAATATCGGGAGTTATGTGAACACTTAGGTTTGCAACACCAACACATGAAAGTATGCAAATTCCGCGAGATTCCGTATTAAGTAAATTACGTTTTTATATATAGATTCCGCAATTCCGTCCGTGTTTTCCACAACGCGGAAACCATAGGGCCCTAAAAACTAAAATAACTACAGAACAATGTCACGTTTCACATCTTTACCTTTTAGTTTGATTGTCCTTCACTCAGTTCAGTTCTTACAAAAACCATTTCTGTTTCAGTTAATCAGGTTGGTTCTATCATTGCATTATGTCATTGATCATTAGCATGTTTGTTATCATTCTGTCAACATGCACTGGCTGATATACCTAAAAGGTCATCAGGTTTTCATCAGAAATTCAGTCTATTACAGAATGTTTCTTTAACAAAAGTTTAAATAATTATCTCTAGCATTGCTGTTTATGGCAGATGAAGTTTAGGAAATACATATGTTGCTTGTTTCTAATGACACTAATTCAAAACACAAAAACGTAACAATAGGGGTTAGGGCTGGGCATCGTTCAAAATCTTTTGATCCGGTGCCAAATTCGATACCTCAGTTTCGATACCGGTTCCTTAACGATACTTTTTTCGATACCATATTTTTTAAAATCCATTTCAACACCAACAGAATACAGTAAACCCAAAACCTTTAATTTACAATTGTTTACCAGTAAAGCACAAAACATAAGGTTTCATTCTTTTTACTGACAATAACAGTAAAAAAGGTTATCCAGGCTAAAAGATGCTGTATTGGTACAGAACTCCCTTTATATTGATAGCTTGCTCACCTCCACCATGGGGCCACCATAGGTGGTTATAGGGACAGTCCACTTCTAAACAGTTCTACTAACTACTCTCCACCAACACCGGTTTTGCTATTTGCATTCGCATTGGTCAAGTGGGCATAGGAACTGGTAGGAGGGATAAGGGAGTGACGAAAGCAACGCAACAGTCTTTTATATTTTAGCGTCGTCACTTGAGTTTAGCGTAGGGCCAAATACAACAACATTTCACAGTTGAATGTTTTTGTAACACTGGGTGTATGATTGGAGATGTATGCGGATGATCTGGTTGTTTTCAGCTCAAGTAGTGCTGTGTTCCTTCAGGGGCTGGCTGTTTGTTTGTTTTTGTGTTCAGATGACGAGGCTGAATACACACGACATCCAATACAATTAAAAAAGAGTGTTGTGTTGATATGTCCTAATAACTGAGTTCGAACCGCGACGTTTAAAAACTAGGCTGGAGTAATAGAAATTGAGTACTTACGATAGAAACACAAAAGACGAAG
>JACXGM010005701.1:17627-34587 GCA_016801145.1 Umbra pygmaea
AGTATTTCCAAAATTTGTCGGAAAAACAAAGATGCTGCCTGGTCAAAGAGTAACGTTATAAACTGTATACGACTGCAAGTATCTTCAGAAATCCTTTGCGTGGTGGTAATGTCTCTTTCACATGAAGTGTTTTAAGTTGCGTTAGACAGCCAATCGCCGGTGACTTTGTCATTTTACGCAAGTATGCTAAATGATTATTTGATCACAGGCGCTTTGGAACCGAAAATTGGCACCGAAAAATAAATACTTTTTCGATACTCGATAGTATCGACGTATTTCGGTCGGTGCCATAAAAGTATCGATGTTCGGTGCCCAGCCCTAATAGGGGTCCAGATGATGTATTGGGCTAAGTCGCTGCATTGGCGACAGTTTATGTCATGATTGTCACAGTTCGTGTCTGACTATGGGTTCTGACTTTCCCCGGGCCTCTTGCACAAGGTAGCGCATATTGGCATAGTGCTGGCCAGGATTTGGGTTAGATACATCAGATCTATCCTGTCACGTCGCTGTCCAGCAACTTTTTGTGTCCATATCGGGCACCTGTGGGTTCAATTGCGGATGTATAGTTGGTAAACGTAATCATCCCATGCATGATCTGACTAAAGGCTTCCGTGTTGGATTTGCACTGCGAAATTTACCGGTGGCTGGGCGACGTGGTTGGATGAACCTTGTGCACGCCATTCGCCATCCCACAGATCTGTCCAAGGAGTTGCGTAGCTGCCGACATGCAGGATTAGAGGGAATTGGGAAGGGGGGGAAATAAAAAACATAATTATTAGTTTTAAAACTAGATTTGAGTCAAACAGTATCTAGGGTGCCTAAGATTCTTGCACAGTACTGTATAAATATACCTATGTGCATTCAGCAATCAAATAATAGGCATAATAATAATAACTAGATTAGGTACAATTTCTGGGGAAATTGTGTGAAGTGTTCTTGCCGCCACTAGTAGTCTGCACGTTTTGGTACCTTACTTGTGTATGTAGTGTAAAAATTCTGGGAGTAGTGTCACTAAAGAATTTCTCCATTCATTCCTATGGGACTTTTGAATGCTATTATTTTAAAAACTGTTTTCGAAACCTTTCACAAAATGATAGGAATGTTAAGGGGAACAAGCCGCACGTTTTGGTACTAACTTTTGTGTGTAGCATAAAAACTCTGGGAGCAGTAGCGCTCGGAAATTTCGGCCCATTCATTCCTATGGGATTTTTTCGCCACAAACTGTAATATTTCACAAATCGTTTCACGAAACCTTCCACAAAACAATAGCAACTCGATCGAGATCGAGCCGCACGTTTTGGTACCTTACTCGTGTATGTAACTTTAAAACTCTGGGAGGAGTAGGGGGGCAAATGTTTGCTATAAGTTTAATAATTATATATATGTCGGATAATAGTATGTGTTCCTTGCCAAAGGCAAGAACACTTAATAATAATAATAAATATAGCCGCAAGGGGCGATTTGCGGGTTCAACCCTTTTTTCTCAATAGCGACTTCAAAGTAAATTCACATGCTGTTAAACATTGTTATAAAATATATCCTGTAAGTTTTGTAACGATTGGACAAACATCTTAAGATCTATAGCTTGATTTGTGTCATTTCATGTGTAGTTATTATGCCTTTAAAGTGCCCCCTAGTGGTCAATTGGAATGAGACATGTACGGTGTAGTTCAGTTACTTATGAGGACATATCCTGAGAGATTTGTCATCATTGGAGAATTAATATGTGATTAATAGTTACATTTATGTAATGCCACTCACCTATCTTGCGCTTGTAGCGCCCCCTAGTGGTGTATGTATATGAAACTGTCTGGTTATATCTGGGACACAATTCTTCTACACATGTCATTTCTATAGCCACGCCCATTGGTCAATAAATTTAAAAGTAATTGAGATATCAACATGTTTTATTCAACTTTTAATAAGGTTGGTCCAATGATGTTTCACAGAAAATTTGGTGGCAATCGGAGCTACGGTGTAGGAGGAGACATCAAAAATGTTAGTTTTTTTAGTGTGCTGTATATTAGGCCAAATCTCACTAGTGTAATACACTTTAGAAAAATACAAATAACAGAGAAATGTGTTCAGTTAAAAGTTTAAATATAATATAGAGGCAGCTCTGCCTAGCATCGTTGCTTTGCACATCAGCTACTTGCGGTGGTCACAAGTTCAAAATGTGCCTATGGCTGTTCCAACTTTGTCTGGAGGTCCCACAGCAGGCAGTGAAAATTGGCCAAGCGCTGCTCTGGATGAGAAATGGATAAATTGGATGAAACACCTTGCCACGTCACTCTCTAGTGATCCCCAACCAATGGTCTTCAGGTTGAATAGCGATCCTTCACTAATGAGGAATAGAGCTAAAGCTTGAGCTCCAACAAGACAATTTTAAGGTTGTGCGATCAAGGTTTAAAATGCTCCAGCAAATTTAACAAAGTCAGTGGTTGTTGTTACCAAGCTGACCTTCGCTGCTCCCTGCTTTTCTGGAGGCGTCTATCAGTTAGCTTTTTATGTCTATCAGTTAGGTTTGGTGGATTCTTCAGAGTGCTGGAGGTGCCAGCAGGGCAGAGTAATATTTGTCCACCTATTCAGACACTTCCAAGTTTACAGCTGTTCTAATTTGAGATTCAACTAGAGGCACTTTAACACTTCAAGATTTCCTTTGGCACAAGACTAGACATACTCTCAGATCCCTCTGGAAACATCTGCCGCGGTGTGTCAGCAACTGGATACAAAGTACCCTGATTTGTGTTCACAAAATTATTATCAACAAATAGAAAAGTGCTTACGTAACTAGTACAGGCATGGCATCTAAAACAGGGTAAGACTTCTGCATATGAATTCTTTTCAGCCTTTCTAACAGACAATTCGTGTGCAATGAAATATTTGAACAGAGGTGGGGAAGCTGTCTTTACAACATCTCAAACTGCTTCCAATCTCAGCCTGTTGCCAGCACTTCATTTTCACAAACACAAGAAGTGTTTGTGCCACCCTAGCTTTTTAATATTTTAAAGATAATTGGTAAATAGCCAATTAACTTCACAGATCTTCACTGTAAAGTGTTTAAACAATGTTTTCCATGCTTGTTCAATTACCCAAAACAATGATGCACCTGTGGAATAGGTAGACACCAACAGCTTTCAGGGGGTAGGCAATTATACTAACTCAGGACACTACTAAAGAGACCTTTCTACTGACTCTGAAAAACACCCAAAGAATCTGCATGAACATGCCTTAAGAATGCTGGAAGGAGGCAGTGAAATTCCTAAGACCGTGCTACAGGAAGACAGGAAGGACAGCTGATCATCTTCGCAGTGTCAGACCACATGTAACAACACCTGCACAGGATTGGTACATCTGAACATCACACCTGGGGGACAGGTACAGAATGCCAACAACTGCGCTAATTTCAGCAGGAACACGCAATCCCTCCATAGAGTGCTTAGACTGTCCGCAATAGGCAGAGAAAGGCTGGACTGAGCAGGTGCTCACCAGACAACACCGCTGGACAACCTACTTGACCCACTGAGCCACTGCCGCCCCATGGGCACAAACCCACATTTGCTGGACAGGACTGGCAAAAGGTGCTCTTCACTAATAAATCACGGTTTTGTCTCACCGGGGGGGATGGCCAGACTTGTGTTTATCATCAATGGAATGAGTGTTACATTGATGCCTGTACTCTGGAGCAGGATCGATTTGGAGGTGTAGGGTCCATCATGGTCTGGGGCGGTGTGTCACAACATCATCGGACTGAGTTTGTTGTCATTGCAGATAATCTCAACGTTGTGCGTTGCAGGGAAGACATCCTCTTCCCTCATGTTCTACCTTTCCTGCAGGCTCATCCTGACACGACCCTCCAGCATGACAATGCCACCAGACATACTGCTCGTTCTGTGCCTGATTTCCTGCAAGACAGGAATGTCAGTGAGTCAAGTTTTTATTTTTGTTTGATCAGGGTCCATTTAATATTTTTAGTTGAAGATCTGATAATATTCACTGCCAGTCTGCACTGGAAACATATTGTTTAATTTGTAACCCAATGTACCGCAGTACAGAGCCAAAACAACAGAACTTTGTGTCCCTGTCCAAATACTATCAACTGCGCTGTATATCTATGGTATGTTCCCTATATCTTTAATTGTTTTCCTTTAAAAACATTTTAGCAAAAACCATGTGAAGTGTAAATCTGTAGGATAATAAGTGAAGGATGACACTGTTGTGGATGTTCCCCTATCTGGCCCCTCATCTGTTTGTAATCCTCAATTCTGGTAGGAAAGAGTAGGCTAAGGGGTCAGAGTTCACTAGACTCACTGACTGAATCCAGCAGTTGAGAAGAAAACACAGTTAAATGATCGTGGGAATGAGGGGACCAGTGTTGAGGGACACCCCTTTGTAGAAAGCCTGCTTGATGTTCTGGCCAGGAATAGGCACTGAAGCCCTCCAAAGGACAGTGGTGTTCTTTACTCCTAATGTATTCATGGGATTTTCCAGTTTTGAGAATAACACAATTTCTTCAAAATTTGTTAAATCCACTAAATTATAAATTAATTAAATCATGTAGCTTGTTGTTAAAGACCTACAACTGAAATGGTAGGTTGTAATGATAAGTTACATTTTGTTTATTTGTATATCTTAGGAAGTTATGGACAATTTTAAAATTGCTTTATTACCAGACCATGATACTATACACCAGTGTGAGATAAGAACACCTAAGGGATGTCCATATTTTTATAATCATTCAGAATCAGTTTTTAAAAAAATTCACAGTTTAGGTATGCTTTGCTAACAGGAAGAAATATCAATATTTGTTTTATGTTGAAACTTTTTGCTGAAGTCTTACAAACAAATAATACTCACATTTGGGTGATGTTATAGTAAAATCAAAGTAAATTCTGAACATGACACAAACTCGTATTTTTTTATTAATTCAAAAACATTTATAAACATTGTAATATGATTGTATTTATTAATTTAAAATGGAATTGAAACCAAAAAAGGTTTCTACACTTTTTACACCCATCCTGTTCTTGTTTCTGCATTGCTGAGCCACTGGGTCCTGTGGTATTCCCTGGTCATGGATTCTTGCATTGGGCAGGCCCTGCTGTGTGACAAGGTCACTGTGCCCTTTTCAGGATTTTCAGTTAGAAAAATCAAACACACCTGTATTCTGCAAAGACACTAACTGACACTAATGGGCAATAATAGACTCTTAAATACACTTCAGTCTAAAAACAAACACATAGTAAGCAATGTTCAGTTCTCATCTGACAGACATTATTAAGCACTTAAAGGCAGACTAGTGCTGTAAAGATCCAAGAAGCAGAGGCAGGGGACAAGAGGAATGGAGTGAAATGTAGACCGAGATGTGGACACGCATGCTGATAACGGCCTCTACATTCTTTCTTGTTGTCATGACGACACTGCACCTCCTCCTCAGGCCTAGCTTCATGCTGTAGAATGTGTGTGTGTGTGTGTGTGTGTTTGTGTTAGGGTGAGAGAGGAAGTGAATGGTCACATGAGAGACAGTGTGTGCTTGCGTTTCGAGGATCTGCTGGTTTGAATGCTAAACTGAGCAACAGTGTATCTGGTCTTTCATGGCAGAGAAGAGTGTTGGTCTTAAAAAAGAAGTCACATCCTTCACCATCCATCCCCTCAAAGCCGATACAGAGATGGAGTGTGAGGGGAAAGTAAGGAAGGAAGTGAGTGAAAGGGAGATGATCGAGGAGGGGAGAAGAGAGGCAGATGTATCAGGAGTTGAAACTAAATCCTGGTTTCAAAAGCTAGTTGACCTCTATTTCCCTTCCTGTCTCAGCCAAATATCGGTTAGTAGAGGCTGTGTATTTTTTCCTCACATACAGTTAAAAGAAGGATAATATGTGTTTCATGTCAACAAAATGTGGTTCTTGGGAACAGATTATTGACCTTCCAAGCAAATGTTAGACCTGCTCACCATCCAATGAATTCAAATGTTCCCACAGGAAAAAACTTCATGGCAATGATGGTAAAGGAAACATTCTAACAGAAAACATAAGCAAATCATTACTACACAGACCAATGTTACCAAAAGCAACACACTTTTTCCTTGTATCTCTCCAGATGTACAGTATGTCCTGAGGAAAGGTTGCCCTTCTCTGGCTCCTGTCTGGATAACTGGCAGAGCAATGAAATGCTGTTCTGAGTGTTCATTTGCAGTTGTTGATCACTCTTTTTAACACATCTACATTGTACGGCGTTTATATATCAGTAAATAGGTCTAACTCCTGGTAAGTATTTGGACTTTAAGGTCAAAATTACTTGAAATGAAACAGTAGACTGGGTGCGGTTGACCAGGAAAACCACATGCTTGTTTTCCTATTCTTTTTCGGAATGTCACAATTTTAACATTTTGATTAAGGACATATTTTCTCTTATCCTAGTTGAGACATTGGCTCTGATATAGTGCTTGGTTATTTTATTGAATTCCTCCTTAAGTAGCTTTCAAGGAGAATCCAGTATTTCATGTTTTTCATTTTCCAGTGTCAATTTATCCAATAGTTGAATGTGCTGACAACAAAATCACACAAAAATTATCAATGGAAATCAAATTTATCAACCCATGGAGGTCTGGATATGGAGTCACTCAAAATAAAAGTGGAAAACCACACTACAGGCTGATCCAACTTTGAAATAATGTCCTTAAAACAAGTCAACATGAGGCTCAGTAGTGTGTGTGTTCTCCACGTTCCCGTATTACCTCCCTACAACGTCTGGGCATGCTCCTAATGAGGTGGCGGATGGTCCCCTGAGGGATGTCCTCCCAAACCTGGACTAAAGCATCCGCCAACTCCTGGACAATCTGTGGTACAACGTCGCGTTTGTGGCCTGCTGGAGATCATTTTGCAGGGCTCTGGGAGTGCTCCTCCTGTAGTAAAGGGAGTAAAGGGAGTAAAGAATACAATTAATATGCACTTATGAGGTTAAACCATTAATATTAAATATATTTCCTTTTCTCCCCTGTTGCAATAGTCTGAGTTAAGAAGGCCGCAACAAGATAGCTTCCAGAGGAGATATCATGGTAAATGACTTAGAATGTCTCAGACAGAACTTAGTAAAGTGAATAATATTTAATTCCATATAAATGACATCGAAGTACAACGCTTTAACCGGACAAAGAATTACACAATACAATACCAAGAATTTTACATGTCGTCTAAACTCCTAAGTATGATCTACGATCTAAGCATGTCTTATACGGTTCAGTCTATTTCTCAACATTTATTCTAAAACATTTACTGTGGTGCGCACTGAACGTGGGCCAGGAGCCTTGTTAAAGAGAACTCATCAGATTACAACCTGAACAAAGACTTATATTTCCCCCGGAGAGGCAACACCCACATCTCCCGCTGCATATGAAATACAGATCAGTTCACTGGCTGGAATTGGAAACAAAGGAGTACATTTGCAATTAGATTATAAGTCGCCTTGGCGGTGCTATCCGGCTGTAACAAAAGGACTGAGTTGTAACAGTTAAATATGCTTCACCGTGGAAAGCTAGCATTTGTCTCTTCTAGTCGCTCTGTGGAGAAAATCATAGCCTTGCCTGTAGTAAAACCAAAAACTCCCTTTATGGGATGATCCAGCAAGCCCCAAAATGACATATCATGATGTACAGTATAATGTTGAGTTTTATCAGCTTCCTGTTGTCTTCACCCATAGTGGGGGGTTTGTCCCCCCTTTCTTCCGGGTCTCACTCAGGCAGTCCTCAAGAGTGTGAGAGACTGCTAGTCTTTAGACAGCTGCTATAATTAGTCCTGTGAACATCTTAAATCTACTACACTCCTGCTCCTCCTTGCACAAAGGCGGAGGTAGCGGTCCTGCTGCTGGGTTGTTGCCCTCCTACGGCCTCCTCCACGTCTCCTGATGTACAGGCCTGTCTCCTGGTAGCGCCTCCATGCTCTGGACACTACGATGACATACACAGCCACTTGTGTGGGTTGTAGATTCCGTCTAATGCTACCACTAGAGTGAAAGCACCACCAGCATTCAAAAGTGACCAAAACATCAGCCAGGAAGCATAGGAACTGAGAAGTGGTCTGTGGTCACCACTTGCAGAACCACTCCTTTATTAGGGGTGTTTTGCTAATTGCTTTTTATCCATCTCTTGACTTGTGCCTGTCCACAACTTTATCCCGTAGATATTTTGACAATGCCTTGCCACCCATAGTTGATTGATGTCTTTAGTTGCACTCAGTACTTGAAGTGGGAAAAAAAAGGTGCATTGGCAAATCATTATGCCATTTGAGATTTCTACAGTGAAAAACTAAACTTGGAGATATTGCTGGTACAACAATGATTTATTGTTATTTATAACAACATAAATGTATTTATTTTAACAAGTTGTGTGTGTGTGTGTGTGTGTATGTCCCTTGACCAACAGTCAGGCCATCCATGTGTTTTGTTACGTTATTTGACGTTGGTGTCATTGATTAAGGTAACATTAAGATTGTTAGACTCTTTAATGCTAGCAGTTCCGCTCACATCAACCTTCAAGGTCTAAGGGGTTTTAGGTCTGTCTGGCACAAAGTTTAACTTTTGGCCTCTGGGAAGGACATACTTTGACCTACAGTGAAGTGTCTTATGGTTTTGGACTCAGCAGACAACATGGATTAATGAAATCCAACATCCTGAATTTTATGTTTTATTAAATATTTATCCCAAAAAAAAGAACGTGTGTGTGTATATATATATATATATATATATATACATACATATATATATACATACATATATTGTGTAAAAAGCATGTAAACCATGACAAATAAGGCTTTTTAATGTATATTGTCAAGCCCCCAGGGTTCTGGACTGGTGTGCAAATTTTGGAGGCCATACAAACTAGTCAACATCAAAATGCTGCACCCATTTCTTACAATATTTCTATACGTTTTTGAAATCCCAGGTATTTATTACTTCCTGTCTGTAACGTGTTTAGTAAAAAAGGTGTCTATAAAACATGACCGACTTTGAGGCGTCATAGCTCCGGTTGTGTTTAACCCACAGGGATGAGCCACAACTCATTCTTCCTCTTTCCAACACTACCAAGCATGTACGGGTTACGCTTGACACTTTAGAACGTTGGGAGACTGTGAGGGGTTTTAATTAACGTTAGTTTGAAGCTCATGAAACGTACCCAATGTTTCTGGTTGGACTTGGACCTCTGTTGACGTGTCTGGCTCTGGCACACACGTTCTTTTAGTACCTTTCTAAAGCCAGGATAGCATAACGACTTACAAAAGAAACACTTCTTTTTAGTTTCTAGGTTTTCAGCAGTGAAAAATATATTACAGTCAGGCGACAGCATTTTCTAACTAGCGTCCGTGGAGGAGCGAACTTCTGAGAGGGTGGGCTGACTGCTTGCCTTTACGTGATTCGTCAAGAGATCTGAAGTCAGTCACGTAGTGCCCTCTGGGTAGTGTAGTTTATGTAACGTTAGGATCATTACCAATCTCTCTGACACTGACGCTTTCTCTGTCAGTGGTACCGGACTACATGCAAGAGCCATCGGTACGCAAGAAAAAGTGCAGGTATGCTTAAGTGTAAAATGTAGAGGTGCCGGTACTGCGTACCGGTGAGTACCGCCCCACTTCGAGCACTGGTTGCACTGCCAAGGACTGAAATGCTTCAGGAAAAGCTTGTTTCATGCTGAGCTAATCAAAATGACCACAGCTGATCACAGTTAAAAGTCAATTGGCTTTGTGTGCTTTTGAGAAGGTGCTTTAACTACACCTGGTTGGGTTTACAAGTCATTTTTAGGAGGGGGGTGTTTTGTCCAACTAAGTGATTCTGTTTTTATTTGTAATTAAAGTTGGTATTATATCGTTCACTTGGATTTTACGAGTATGTGTACACAGAGCTGAATGAAACAAAATCTGTCTGTTTTCATTTCAGGCTGCAGAGCAACAAAATGTGGTTATTATACAAGGGGGTTTTTCTTTTCTATACCCACTGTAAAGTCACTGTTAGGCCTGCACAATTTGGGGAAAAATATGAATCGCAATTTTTTTTGCTTAGAATTGATATCACAATTCTCTGCCACAATTTCTTTCTCATGAAGTGTAATGTTTATTGCGCATATGAATTATGAAAAAAAAAACAAATTGGCAGTAGCAAACATAGATTTCTTTTGGCACATAATAACACATTGCACATCACCACAAGCCCTAGTCCCCGAGCCGGCGCCTGCCCTAGTCCCCGAGCCGGCGCCTGCCCTAGTCCCCGAGCCATTGTCTGCACCTGTTCCTGTCCTTGTGCCATCGTCTGCCCCTGTACCCGTGCTAGTGTCTCTCTCTGTCTCCTCGTGCCCGGCTTTCGGCTGCCTGGTCCTGTTCTGGGTCTTTTCCGGGTTACCAGGCTCCCTACTGTTGTTGTGCCTTGGGAACTGCACCTTGGGGGGGTTCTATAACGTTTGTTCCCTGTTCATGTTTTGTGTAATCCATTCCAGGTTTTTGTTATGGCCTTAATGTCCTTCCTGTATTTTGTTTTCTTCCGGCTCTTTTTTGTCACGTGTTTAGTTAGCCAATCCTTAGTTCATGATCTTCACAGCTGCACCTCTTTAGTTATCAGTACGCTATTTAAGTTCTCCTCTGTTCGTGGTTCTGTGCTGGTCATTGTTTTGGTTATGGTGTTTGCTCCTCTCAGTCCTAGTCCTCCTGCTTCCAAGTTCTGTGAGTAAGTTTGTTTTCCCTGACAGCTCATTATGTTTAGTTTAATTAACCTTGGTTACTAGAAGAGTTTATTTCAGTTAGTTATTATTCAGTTTTCAGTATTGTTTTCTATGCAATTATAAGTTCGCAGTTTTTCCTATGACATGCTTTAGTCTCCTACGTGATGGTTTTGTTTAAATAAACTACATTTTATATTTGTAGTCTTAATACTTGCTTGAGCCTTATTTGAAACCGTGACAGGCTTCAATGAATAAAGAAAATAAAGTACATAATGGCCATTTATTTAGAGTAGGCTACCAAAAATTGTGACAACACATTGAACTAAATTTTCTAAATTTATAAAACTAAATCTGAACTCGTTGGGCATGCCTGTAAAAAAAAACAATAGAATCAAAGTTATTTAATATTAAATCAGGTACAGGGGTGAATCGAGATCGCGATTTTATAATGATTTATAGTGTAGACCTAGTCACTGTCCAATGAATTATTGTGCTCACTGTATGTGAGGATGCTGTTTATTGACTACAGCGCTGCCTTTTATCACCAAAGTGCCATTACATTTAAAAAAAGCTCACGGCTCTGGGTCTACATTAATGAGAGTATACAAGATGGACGAAACCTTGCAATTCATTCCTATGGAGAGAACGTGAAGTCAATTAGAAGCACTTTTTCGGTGATAGCCGAGCGTAACATGCAGCCTCAAGCTGAGCGTGATGATGTAGATGTAACGTGAGCAACATCTCTAAAAATTGGAATTCTTATCTTAGCCGTGCCAAGAGAAATTTGAATCATGCCGAATCTTGCTTCTTGCAGAGAAAGGAGAGCATGCGTAAGAGTTTTCCATTAGTGTAGGTACAGGAGCAAACTTTGGTAAATATTCTGATTCATTATTCTATAACTTATAATAATTATAATTATAATAATTGTATGCCTCCACATCTCCCGATTGCCTGCGAGCTTCTCTTGGACTTTAAGGTAATTTCCCTACTGTGCGACACTAAGTTGCGTGGTGATGACACAATAGTTCACAAAAACAGCTGCTACGGTGCCATAACGTGAGATTCAAGGTAATGGAGCTTTTTATATATTATCCTGTTTCTTTAGAAATGAACAATGGACAAATAGAGCCTTTAAATGCTTCAGATGTATATTTATTCTCTGTCAAAGTGACCCCCAAAATGAATGGAATGAATGGAATGCTAACGTAAGGTGATAGCCAGGTAGCATCAGAATCTACCTAGAGCTGCTTCAACTTCTAAATGTAAGCCTATCCCCTTGGTCTACACACGTTTATCTGCAACTGGATTCTGGACTTCCTGACTGGCCGCCCTCAGGTGGTGAAGATAAGTAACAACACGACTGTGTGGCCACCCACTGCTCGAATTCCATTATCAAGGTTTTGGATGACATAATGGTGGTCTAATTTCAAACAATAACGATACAGCCTACAGAGAGTGTGGGAGTTATTTAAATCAAATATAGTACTTAACAGTGTAATAATTAATATGGGTAGTAGTTTTATACCTTCTTTAAAAATAGTTCTATATAATGGCATGGAAAGGTCATACTTTACCTACAGTGAAGTGCCTTATGGTTTTGGACTCAGCGGACCAATGGCTACAACATAGATTAATGAAATCAAACATTCTGGGTCAATGAATTTTATGTTTTATTAAATATTTATCCCAAAAAACTAAAGCACATATGTATATTTTGTTGTTTTTTTATGTGTAAAAGCATGTAAACCATGATGAATAAGGCTTTTTAATGTATATTGTCAAGCCCCCAGGGCTCCTAGACCAGTGTGCCATACAAACAAGTCAACATCAAAATGCTGCACCAATTTCTTACTATATTTCTATACGTTTTTGAAATCCCAGCTATTTTTTACTTTCTGGCTTGTAATGTTTTTTAGACAAAAAACATGACCGACTTTGAGGCATCATAGCTCCGGCTGTGTTTAACCCACTTTGTGTCTGATCATCCTATTTCCAACGGTACCAAGCATGTAGCGGTTCACAAAATAATCGAGAACATCGGGAAACTGTGAATGGTTTTAATTAAAATTAGTTTAAAGCTCATGAATCGTACCCAGTGTTTCTAGTTGGACTTGAACCTCTGTTGACGTGTCTGGCTCTGGCATACGCGTTCTTTTAGTACGTTTCTGGAGCCAGGTTAACATAATAACGACTTACAGAAAGACACACTTCTTTCAGCAGTGAATGATCTGTTATGGTCAGGCGGCAGCCACAGGCATCAGACAGCTTTTTCGAACTATCGTCTCATGGAGAAGCAAACTTCTGATAGGGTGGGCCGACTGCTTGCTTTTACGTGATTCGTCAAGAGATCTGAAGTAAGTCATAGTGCCCTCTGGGTAGTGTAGTTTATGTAACGTTAGGGTCAATGCCAATCTCTCTGACACTGACGCTTTCTCTGTCAGTGGTTGAGTACCGGCTACATGCGAGAAGAAGCGGTATGCAAGAAAAAGTGCAGGTACTCTTAAGAGTAAAAGTGAGTTAAGTGTAGAAGTGAGGGTACTGCGTACCGGTGAGTACCGCCCCACTTCAAGGGCTGGTTTAATTGCTTAGGAAGCATTTACTTTCAGTTTTGATTTTATTAGTAATCTCAGATGTTTTCCAAAAAGATCATTAGAAAATGATCAAATTTAATATTATGGCATAGATTAAGTGTTACAACAGAACATTTTTATGAATGTTGGACCAACAATCTAAAAGCAACTGACTGAAATTAGTAGTAGGACATCCAATTAACACACTGGTTAGCACAATTTGTCAATCATCTGAAAATCATTAGTTTCACAAACATGTCTTCATAAAATCTCCCTTTAGTAGTTTGCCTATATTAATAAGACATATATTAAGAATGAATTTAAGTATTAATTTAATGTATTGAAGCAATATACTGTAGAAAATGCTAGTGCGTTTTCTTTTATGTATTTGAATTGGTGAAAAAGTGGCTGGTAAAAAAAATCTAAGTTGCTGGTATAATTTGGCCATCCACCAGCCAGAGTGGTAGAAAAGTTGATTTCCCAACCTGTTAGTCACTACACTCATCCATGTTGTGTAAGAAGACACGATTGTTATGATTAGGGCTCAGAACAGATGGTGAATCGAAATGCAGACAACGGAGTGGTGAGTAACAACAATAATTAAATTTATTGTAGTAATGTATAATGAGAACAGAGAACTGGAGAAGGCAGGCAGGTTCCAAGGGAGCAAGGGCGTTGGATTATCGACCCAGGCAGGCATAGAAGCAGGTAGTGAAGTATGGTCAGATGACAGGAGAAGACAGGTAGGTGTCCAAGGGAGCAAGGGCTTCAGATTATCACAGGCAGGTACTGAAGGAAGACCTGGAGAACCGGAGTTAGCGAAACAATGATTCGTAACCATATGGGCGCAGCACTCAGACTGGCTATATAAAAGGGAAAAAGTAATAACACTGTCATCTTCCCCTAATAAAGGGAGAGCAGCAATCTGCCCTGGTGTGGCAGAGGAACAGGTGCAGGTGAGTCGGGAAACTGGGAAACCGGGGACTAGAACAGACGAACAAACACAGAACAGACCAGACACACACAAGGGAACCAGAAGAGAGGGAAGGCACACAAAAGGAGAGTGGAAGATAGCTCAGGGAGGCGGAACCATGACAATGATAGCGCCTGGTCACCCTCGGGAATCTAAAGAAATTTTGCCTGTCCCAGAGAGCTCTCAGGTTGTTCCACAGGGGCAGCATTGAGAGTATACTGACAGGATGCATCACTGTCTGGTACGAGAATGCTAAAGTGTCTGACAGCATGGCCCTTTGGAGGATTTTATGCTCAGCTGCATTTTCTAATAATTCACAAGTTTGTGACAATGACAAAAGGCTAGCTAACATTAGGAAAAAAAATCTAAAAATGTAGTAAATATGAGACAGCTTCCTATAGCCTGTAAAGAGTGTCTGGATTCTGGATGAAGGTATTTTGGACCATCCCTTCTTGCAAAACATCTCCAGTTTATTTCGGTTTGATGGTTACCGAGCATGGACAGCTCGCTGTATATCACCCCACAGATTTTCAATGATATTCAGGTCTGGGGACTGGGATGGCCATTCCAGAACATTATACTTGTTTCTCTGCATAAATGCCAGAGTAGATTTTGAGCAGTGTTTTGGGTCGTTTGCTTGTTGAAATATCCAGCCCTGGCGTAACTTCAACTTTGTGACTGATTCCTCTACATTAATCTCAAGTATCTTCTTATATTGAGTGGAATCCATGCGACCTTCAACTTTAACAAGATTCCCAGTACTGGCACTGGCCAAACAGCCCCACACAGTAGCGGTTTTTGGCACGGGCGAACCGGGCAACCGCCCGGGGCGGCATTTTTTATATCACGTGGGGGCGGCACTTAAAAAATATCCTCTGCGACGCAAAGCGTTTTTCTATTATCTATCATTCACTGTGTGGGGAAATTGCGCCCGCTCCAGCTGCAGGCACCCCTGCTTGCTGAAAAAGTGCGGTGCACATAAGCTGTATGAGATGGGGAAAGGGGAGGGGGCGCTGGAAATCTGGGTGGAGGTTGTTGTGGTTTTGTGTAATACTTCCGGTTACCGCTTTCGGTAATTAATTCTCAGCTCCCCGCTTGCATCAACATTTCTGATTAACTCTATATTGTGATTACATAACAAAAATTTTTGGGAAATGGTTTTCCTTAAATCAGGAATTTTATGTTCAGTGAAAGGATGTCACAATAATTGGCAGAAACGAAAACTGTTCCTACAGCAGCAGTGTTTTGATTACCGACCATATTTACGAAGCAAGTGCAGTTGTGAGGCGCTTTACGATTTGCACACACCACCTAAAGACGACGAGGTGCTTTGGCTGTACTCAACTTAAAGAAACCACCAAAACGACCCCATGTGTGTTCATATCACTTTGTTGACAAGAGGTCGACTGAAGATCACTGTTTCCCAGAGAAATGGCTGGGCTATGATGCTTCAGTGAGGATAAGACCTCTCGCCAGGACGTCAACACACTCAGGTAGCCTGTACTGACTAACTAATCCACGTTACAGTTCTGTAGTTACTATTTGTCGTTTCGTCACAAATGGGTTGTTATGCAAACGTTTCTCAACTTCACAGGCTAACTATCTAGCTATGTTAATGTTCATTGTAAAATAGGGCTGCACGATTATGCGTATTCCGATTAGATATTCACTCCAGAGCCCGTTCGCATGGCAACAGTATAATGCCCGCAACACAATCTCGGATATTTCATTTCAAACTAATAGCGCTAGTTTTTGTAACCAAATGTAACCAAATGCAATTGTATTGTGTGTGAAGAAATAATAAGAGTATGTGATAGCAAAAATGACAAATTTAACATGTTTTTAATAACTGGTTATTAAAAACATTAACAAATAAGTTGTACACAAATTGATTGACTATATAGTCAGTGTCTCATGTATAAAAACACGAGTACATTTGAAAATCATTAACTAGAGTCTTTTGTTACCCAAAATAGAATAATTGTAGCAACACATGAACATGGACCCACTACCTTTCTATGAAATTAACAATCAATGTTTATCATAATGAATGAGGAGCGCTATTATTTTGAAATTATATATTCGAGTTTGTGTTGCGGGCATTATATACTGTTGCCATGCGAACGGGCACTGGGGTGCATATCTAATCGCGATACGCATAAGCGTGCAGCCCTATTGTAAAAGTATCCAAAATCAAAACTGAGCTAGAACAGTACTCATAGGTAAAACCACTGTAGCAATACAACACCTGCTGTTGGGCTAAATCGGTGGTTCTCAAACTGTGGTACGTGTACCACTGGTGGTACTTGGAGCACCCAGTGGTGGTATCCCATTTGACTAGGAAAAAACAAGTGTTTGGTATATTGAATTGTAACGTTAATCAAACCTGTGTTGGCCATACAGTAAAGCTTGGCCCATGTATTTACAGCAGAATTCTCCCCAGCATGAGGTGTGCTTTTGCACGCATGTGTGTTGAGGGGGTTTGCCTAGGCTACAAGGCAACTGGACAACTTCCATTGAATGTAATTTTAATATTTCTGATCATTTCTAAGTAGGCCTATGTTAGGGCTGGGCGATATGGACCGAAATGAATATATCAATATGTGTACACATATGTAAAGAAAAAAGTGGATTTTCTTTATTAAAACTAACAAGTGAAGAATTGCACTTTCTTGGTCAAAGAGGTGTGCAAGACAGACATTGTTTTAGAACATTTAC
>JACXGM010005702.1:0-34474 GCA_016801145.1 Umbra pygmaea
GACGAGAGACGTCTAGCATTTGCCATCTAGTTATTGCCAATATACAGCCTACACTTAAATAGCCTGTGCATACACATTTCATCTTTTGTAAATTGCGATTTTGGCCAAATGTATTTTACAACAGGAAAAACTGAGCACCCATATAGCTACAACAAACTAGTTTGTAACCTGTTGATGAAAATGTAATGTGATGCCGCCGCGCCGGTTTAAATACACATTTGCTGGTCTAAAACCCGTAACTGCATTTTAGTTTGTCCTTTGTAAAAAAGTAATACAACAACATATAATGTGTTTTTACCATCGGGAAATCATAAGCGCAGGTGTGCCCCCACGCTGTTTCGTAATGGAACTTACACAAAGCGACGAGTGATATTTCTTTTTTGATTTGTGATGGCTGATATGCTTAATTTATTAACATTTAATAATATTATGGTAATAATATTAAATAATGGTTAATTCAAGGCTGTTAATATGCACGTATTAGCTTTCTAGTCTAGCTAATTTTTCTATTTACAGTATAATATTCTGTACTGTCGGCTCCTCTTCACATAAATGTTGTACAGTCATGTTGTAGTAGTAAAAACACATTACAGAATCAGATCACTGTGGAATCTTTATATTTTATCATGAAGAATGTAATTCTTTTTTTGATCCAACAGCAAAAACAATATTATGGTGAAATAATTTTACAATTTAAAATAACTGTTTTCTATCTGAATATATTTTATTATGTAATTTATTTCTGTGATCAAAGCTGAATTTTCTGCATTATTGCTCCAGTTAAGTATTCTTCAGTGTCACGTGATCATTCAGAAATCATCCTAATATGCTTTTCACTGCAACTGTACTTTTCACAGTATTATATATATTTTTTCATTGCTGGCTTATTTTAGGGAAAGTGTAGTGAATAACAGACCAGTGGATCAGTAATAAACGTCTTCAAGCACATAGCAAACAGAAGGTTGCTGTTATAATTAGGTTGAATGATGCCCTGAAACCCTGTATATCTATACTATTATTATGGCTGTTATGAATAGTGAGTATATTATATATATATATATATATATATATATATAAGGGGGGGGTGGCCTTTTTCCAGTTTCGACACGTGCCCCTCAAAAGGTCAGTGCACGGCCCTGATGCCAAAGGATGTCCAACAGGCACATTTGCGTGTGATGGTCAGGTGTCGACATACTTCTGGCCATACAGTTTATGTTCCCAAATCTTTGGAGATCAACAACAATCTGTCTCCTCTCAGATGAGCTCTTTGGTTTCAGGTGCCACTATTTGTTGAGGTAGGCTGTTTGACCAATTCCATTTTAAAATGATATAGTCAATTAATATCTTGATGCTATACATGTATGTAGTTCTGTCTAATGGTGTGCTGTATTATGTTATGTTCTGTGAGATTTGTGCTAACCCCTGGGAGAGTAACTGCTGATTTTGTCGGGAGCCAATGGGAATCCAGAAAAAGTCAGAAATCCTCTTTCCCTCCATTATCTCGTTCCTTTCATCATCCCCTCTCTGTCACCAGTGTGTTCTGTTGTCGGACGCCCATACTCCAATCTACAACCTCTTATAGCCCGGTGTCAACATTGTGATTCCTCCTCCGGGGACGTGGCTAAATCAGCCAGGCTGCCTAGGAAATTAGCCCTCTCTTGCATATGAAGCCGTCATTAATACAGACTCCACTGACTGACTGTGGCCTTGACATCAATGATTTACAATGACTGCTGTATGTACATAAATGTTACACACACAGCTAGAGGATGTCAATTTAAACACACACATTATCAAATGGATTGTGAACTAATAGACCACAGATCATTGGACAGAATCAAGCCAGATCAGATTGCAGACATATCGGATTGCAGATGCAGAAACCAAATGAATGTGTTACTGTATGTTTCTGTCGCTTTTAGTTTTTGTTCTTTACAGAAATTACTTTCACACACAATATTGAACTGGGCTACTTACAGGAAGTGTTTGAGGATTTTACTACAGTGAACTGTGTCATGTGACACACATCGCATGCACACCTATCCAATATATTTACAGTATACAACAACACAGTCTGTGTATTTGCATGCATCCCACGCCTTCTGTTAACCACAATCACTGTCCAAAACTGGCAACATCAAAGATTGCCTAAGTCAAAGAGTGCCTCGTTTACAGAGCAAAATAAACACGGTCAGAATATTTTAGGTCTACTATACCAGTTGGCTATCTATCTAGTTATGGCATCTGTACAACATCTGTATATCTCTGATCTCCACAACATGTGGATGCACTGGGCAGTGTTCTGCCACAATGATCCCCTGGTCAAATCTCCTGCCAAGTGCCAACGCCAAGATCAATGTAATCCTCAAAACAAGTCTGAATGTGTCTGTGAGTGAGTGCGTGAGTGAGTGAGTGAGTGAGTGAGTGAGTGAGTGAGTGAGTGAGTGAGTGAGTGAGTGAGTGAGTGAGTGAGTGAGTGAGTGAGTGAGTGAGTGAGTGAGTGAGTGAGTGAGTGAGTGAGTGAGTGAGTGAGTGAGTGAGTAAGTATTTTATTTTAAATATATTATTTATCAACTGTTATTTGCACTGTTACCATTTGCACAGTCATACTAGTGTTAACTTATTACATTGTATTTGCGTGCCAATCTGTATACTAATTTGATCTACCTCTAAATCTACGTTTTCTTTGCACTAATTGTACATGTACTCAACATCTACCTCGTTTAATTTTGACTTTATTTTTTATCTTTCTTCCTTCTCTACCCTTTGTGTAATTCTTGTGTATTTGTATTCATGTGTAACTCTGTCTGTACTTGCACCTTTTTGCTTTATCTTGGCCAGGTTGCCGTTTTAAATGAGAAATTGTTCTCAACGTGCCCACCTGGTTAAATAAAAAAAATTAAAAAAAGAAAGGGAGTGAGTGAGTGAGTGAGTGAGTGAGTGAGTGAGTGAGTGAGTGAGTGAGTGAGTGAGTGAGTAAGTGAGTGAGTGAGGAAGGGAGTGAGTGAGGAAGGGAGTGAGTGAGTGAGTGAGTGAGTGAGTGAGTGAGTGAGTGAGTGAGCGAGCGAGCGAGCGAGCGAGCGAGTGAGTGAGCAAGTGTCCACTCAGCACATTGGCTCCCAGTGCCATGCCACAGTGTTAGTGGGAAGAGAGGGAAAGAGAAACAGCCATAGATACAAAGAGTCAGAGCGTGAGGAAGAAAGAGGTCCAGTAAGCACTTACACAGGGAAGCCAATTAGAGGTATGGATGTTCTGGATGTTTGCCATGGAAGAGGAGGACAGAAAAAGGAGATAGAGCCCACTGCAGAGTTAGAGAAAGACACGGTGAAAGCTGGACATGGAGAAATGGAGAGACAGATGGGGAGACCTACGCACTCTTGTTTTGAATCAACCAATCAAATGATTTCTAACTCAAAGGAAGATCTGCCTGGAGAACACTTTTCAATACCTAAAACTCCTAGTCCGAAAGTCAATACAGATATATGTCAAGTTATCAACAACCGCCATGAACTCTCTTATCCCCATACAGCTTTCTGTTATGACATCAACTGTATTCTTCTACTGTATATCGTCCATGTATCCCATTGGTGTCATCAAAACACAAAGGCAACTGTTTGTAGTCTTCAGATTGATTACTGAATCAAACAACCACATGCCTACACTTACTCCAACACAATTACAACAAGGCCCACTCTAGAAACAATAAAAACAAAACAACTAAGACATACTGTACAAATGTAATGCAGGGGGACAATAGACATGTAAAATCAGACCTTCCATAAGATTTGAGGATAAAAGGTGTGTGAAGAATAACCATTGCTAATCAAGCAACTGCAGATCCGGGGACTGTTTAAAAATGTTGGTTGAACCTACTGTAAGAACCAATTTTAAATTGCGATGTAGGCCTAGATTCTTACTAACAGTCTACCTGTCAACTTTTTACTAAAATCTATTTGCATGAGCTCTGTCTGTGAAAACAGTAGATATCTATTGTTTTGAATAAAATGCAAATAGTCCGCGTGATGACTAATTCGACGTTATCTGCAGTACAGGTGCGCGCGGGTTTGTGCGTGCCCCTCTGGTGAAGTTATTGGTGACATTAATTCCCTAATCAAAATTAATTTAGAAATGGGTGTCATGGGAAAGCTCATGGCTTTTAATATTCGTTTTATGGCCTGATATCGCATACCCTGCTACGGGTGCTTGGGGGCAAAGAAAATAGACTGTTTCAGCAACAGGAATACAGCCTGTAGCACGTCGTCATCATCCCAATCTGTAAAACCCTTATTAACCCTGGGATGTTAGGCTAAAACTCACCAGCATGCTCTTTGCCCGTCGCAAATAATCTTCCATATTGGCCTCTGTAATCGCTGGGACGCTGCAGCCTCCATGTACAAGTTTACAACGCTGGATGTGTTGCGCTGTTGCGCTGCCGGATCCCCCGCTGCGCTCACTGCAGCAATGGTTCAGCTAGCGGTCCTCCCTCTCCGCGTTGGCCAGACATGGTGTGGGTGTGACGGGAAGCTATCCAGCGGGGGCGCGCTCGTTGAATTAAAAGCGCACCAGCGTTTGGCAATCCCCGCCAATGGCAAAAATGTATCTAGGTAGATTAGACTGTTTGTAACGGAAAAGAAACCACGGACAGCCGCTTTAGCAATGCAGAATGCTGCAGCACAGCCTACGGTGAATAACTAGGAGGCTTATAGAAAAACGATGTGTGTGTGTGTGTGTGTGTGTGTGTGTGTGTGTGTGTGTGTGTGTGTGTGTGTGTGTGTGTGTGTGTGTGTGTGTGTGTGTGTGCGTGCGTGCGTGCGTGCGTGCGTGCGTGCGTGCGTGCGTGCGTGCGTGCGTGTGTTGGAGAGATCATTTTGAACGAGCATGTGTTGCTTTTTTAACTAAATCTTTAAAGCTGCACTATGTACCTTCCCATTAATTCGGCCCGAATTTTACGTAAATGTTTTTTATA
This sequence comes from Umbra pygmaea, assembly GCA_016801145.1. NCBI lineage: Eukaryota > Metazoa > Chordata > Actinopteri > Esociformes > Umbridae > Umbra > Umbra pygmaea. The sequence goes on from JACXGM010005702.1 coordinate 4,967, forward strand.
TTTTCTTTATATAGCCTTTATATATTCTTTATATGTTTTTGCTGAACACAGGAATAATACAATATAACCAATTTCCGAAAATACAAATTATTATTTTGTACATAATATGCTTCTGTTTCTAGTTTGTGAAATGTTGATTTGCTATTCTACTATTGTCTGCATTTTGTATTTTTTGAGTTGATGATTTCAACCCAGGCATCCAATATAGTTCCTAACGTTTACCACTTCTAAAACATTGTTGTTGTATGTATTTTATTTTTCGAAAAAGTTACATAGTGCAGGTTTAATTCAGTTTAAGAATGACATTTATGTTCAACGTTTTAATAGAAATGCATGCTAGGCATTGTTATAGACATTCAATATTTTGTTTACAATCTACGTCCATTATTTTGTTCATGAACATGTGCACAAGCACAAAACACTCACGCACATGAACAAACAAACACACAGACCTGTAGCCTAATATTCAATATAGGCACTTTGGGCATAGCATTTATCATGAGGTCACAGTGCAAATATTTAGATGTTTTACTCTAATTTCGTTTTTAGCCTTATTTTTTCACTCTCCAAGGGCGTAGTGGGGTTTTGAACATTAAGGGGATGGCCTCAGGAGGGAGGCTGGTGATTGGACCCTTAAGACATTATCCCTGGGCCAGCTTGATCTGACAGAATTCCGGGAAGTGAACACGTACCAAAATCCGTGGCAGTTTCACGGAATGGCAGAAAATTCTGTGAAATGAACACAGACCAAAATCCGTGGCAGTTACTCGGAAGCACAGAAAAGTCCACGATGGGCACACAGAAGTGATGGCATGTTGATTTCACTGAATCTAGTGAAACCTTGCTGTTAACTCGATCTAAGCCTTACCCAAACCCTTACCCTAACCTCAGTGATGGGCAGTAGCGTCGCTACAAGTAGCGCCGTTACTAGTTTAATTACATTTCTCAGTAGCGTGGTCGTAGCGTCACTGTTTTCTAAATCAAATAAATTTACAGTAGTGAAGCTATTTTATTGATCAAGTAGTGCAGTAGTGTCCACGCAAGCTACATTTTCATGAGTATTTCTGAAGCTCAACTCTGAAATACAACTGCTAAATATGTTAAGGATAAGTAAGTCACTCACGCCACCGCGATACACAGCCTGTATGTGTAGCCGATTCGTGATGTGCGAATCCTGAACGATTCGTTTTTTTTAACGAGTCTTTTCAGTGAAATGGGTGTACTGAATCACTGCTCTAAAAGATTTGTTCATGTGAATCACTTTTGCGCAAGTCAAAATCACCCAGATCTAGCAGGTGAAGACACGCAGAGTGTCGTCTAGAGTTGCTTTCAACTCCCCCCAACTCCTCCCGTTCGTTGTTGGTGGCCATTATTTTTCCCAGTCCACGAGCCTAAAGAATCTCTGTCAATATACTTCACTAATTTCACTACTTACCCCTGTTCTCAATGACACATAAAACCTACTAACCAAATGTTATGAAATATGTTAACCACATAATACAATAATAGACAATGTAACCTAACAGAATAATAGAGGAGTATATAGCATATTACAACTGATGTAATCTGTTCATATCATAGGGTCTGTGTCACGTTTTACTATAGTCAAATGTAATGATGGGCATAATTTAGGTCGACAAAGGTTTACTTTAAAGGTTTACTAACTCATTTGCTTTTTGTCTGAAAATGGTTTATTTGTTTTCATGTGTGCTTGAAACATTCAATTCAGCTCTATTATAGAAAACAATGTGATGCCATCATGAGATAGAACAAAATTATTCATTAAATAATCTTTTAAAAGATTAAACCGACTTCATTTAAAGTCAATGCTATTTAAAAAATAGCTTAGATGTAGTAAACTACTTTTGCCATTTTTTTGTAGCTTAGCTTGCTACATTTTCCTGGGGGTAGCTTCAGTGTAGTGAGGCTTCATTTTGTGTAGAATAACTAGTAGCTTAGCTCACTACATTTTACAAGTAGCTTGCCCAACAGTGCCTAACCTTAACCACAAAGAATCCTTGCTGTTAAGCCGATCTAAGCCTTACCCAAACCCTTAAGGCTGTTTTATGCTTCTTCGTCAAATCAACGGCATACCCACGCAGACCCATTTGCGTCAATGCGGATCCTCCACCATACCTTCTGCCGTTGAGTGACGTGCACCGCTCCAAAAATGTAACTTGTGCGTCGAGGCTACGCAGACCGCAAGGACTGTGATTGGTCAGATTATTACCACAGGGTGAGCAACCGGTTTGGCAAAGTGACCCAAATGAGGAAGTGCCTTAAACCTGCATTCTAACTGAATGCCAGCTGGGGGTGATACGTCTGGTTGCAAAAGAGCTTGGTTTCTGTAGAAGTCTATGAGAAAGTCAGCCACTTCTCAATTGATTTATTACCTCAGTAAACATTTTCATAATGAGTTTATGGCCTCAATCGCTAGATTTAAGCGTTCTGCAATTTATCATGATGATAATTTTTTTAATTATGGTCTTGTTGATTTTAAAATCGGGGATAAAGCAAAAGAGGCATTTAGGGCGTGGCTATGGCGTTTGGTTGTACGACAAGACACTCAAAGAAGTTGGCAGTTAAGTAACCTTTCATTTTGTTTTACATTTTGTTTTAATACTGTTTTTCGTTAGCGTCCCAATTAATATCATTTAGCTAGCTAGATTACTCCTCTCCCTCGTCTAAAATCGTCACATCCGCAACCAAGATGTCTGAGCCTATATTTGCAAATTCGATGACCCAAATCAGATCTCCACAAACCAATGGGGGACGTCACAGGTATTAGGTCCAGTGATATATACGGTCTATAATTACAACTGAAGTAATTAAAAGTCACTCATGTTCGTATCATAAATATAGCCATATTGTAGGCTAACTAAATAATTAAGGTAATAAGATTGCTCATAGTGTCTGTGTCATGGTTCAATGTAGTCAAAGATAACGAAAGGTATGAGTTAGGGCAACAAAGGATGTTTAAAGCCCCTGGGACTGTAGCCAACATGCCTGAGTAAAGAGAAAGATTGTTGAAGTGGAGCAGAAAGATTCAAGTAACACTTTATAACCAATACAAGCCAAAGTTCAATCTAAATGTGCATTTCAAGTCGTGCCATCCATCGCTGTCTGAATGAAAATGGGCTCCATAGAATGACGAGAGCTGGAGGTGACAGCCACCCCCCCGCCGGCCGCTCCATCCAAAGTCCCGGCCCAAATTTTTGTCCCAGTCCATCCCTGCGGGGAACTCACACTCATTGACAGGATAACAACTCAAAATGATGCACACCGCCTTCTCAGACACCAATGATTATATAGCCATGATGCCAAAACCCAACAGGTGTAGTGGTAATCACCTAACTCGCCACACGTGCGTAAAGTCTACCCAGCTAACACCGCTATATAACATGGTGTTAACCTCCATCAGACCATCTCCTTCAGCCCTGTCAACCTGCAGCTTCTTTCTCTCATTCTTGCCTGTTTTGGCAACTAAACTAAGCTAAGATTTACAACAACTCAAGGCTTATGAGTGATTAATCCCTTCAAACTTTGTATCTGTCTGTCTGAACTGGTAAACTCCTTGTTTCTCACCCGACTGAACTTCAGCAGAGCTGACAGTACCACCTCTCTTGAAGAGCTTTATTATATCCATAACTACAGTTCAGTAGCACCAGGTTAAGGGATTAAGGGATATACAATTGCATTATAATCATCACTAATGTTATGGTTTCACGAAGATGAACTGTTTAGAAACAATTATCTTTGGCTGCTGTGATATTATGATTTTATTGTTTGAGATGTCAATAATGAAATTTCTGTCTCACCTAACCTACAATCTCACTGCCAGTGGAGTTTCTTTACCTCACATAGGTTAAGCCTAAAGTTAACTAACATTAGCTAACATTAGTTAATAGGCAAATAGTGTTAGCTTGATAGCTGGCTTACGGACAAATGAAAGAGTAATTATTGTAAATTACTTTTTAATTTGTAAGTTAGTAAATAATCTATATGCCCTAACCCACCCAAAATGCACATAGCAGGAAGCAATCTTCACTTCAATCCTGTCAGAAAGAACCACAGAAAGTCTGTCAATATGCGTAATGAAAGTGTTCATTCTAGTCACTGTGTAGGCTACAAATTTATAATCTCAAGGCTGTATTAACGTTAGACCAGCCTCCCCCAGGTCTTAACGCCTGCCACACAATGAGTGTAGTGAATTGTCAAAACAATGACAGAGAAAAAAAAGTCTCATTGCTAGGTAATATCAGCTCTGTGTGTTAACGGATATTTACTGTGTTTATAAAGTATTTTCTATTATTGTGTTGAAGGAAATGTCCGTAAAATAATTGAAAAATGACTGGCAGCAAATTACCTGTACATTTTACTGTTTAAAGTTTGGTATTAGTAGCATTAGTTGTAGTATTAGTGGTGGTATTAGTAGTATTATTAGTAGTAGCAGTATTAGCGGTAGTAGTAATATTAGTGGTATTAGCTGTAATATTAGTAGAGTTATTAGTAATAGTGGTATTAGCGGAAGTAGTAGTATTAGTATTGGTAGTGGTAGTATTAGTAGTAGTAGCGGTGTTAGGCGTAGTAGTAGTATATTACTAGTAGTTTTAGCGGTATTAGCAGTAGTAGTATTAGTAGTGGTACTAGTGGTATTATTAGTAATATTAGTAGTAATAGTGGTATTAACGGTAGTTGTAGTAATAGTAGTATTAGTGGTAGTATTAGTATTATTAGTAGTAATAGTGGTATTAGCTGTAGTAGCATTAGTAGTGATATTAGTGGTTGTTGTAGTATTAGTAGTAGTAGCTATATTAGCAGTAGTAGTAGCAGTAGCAGTAGTATTAGTAGTAATAGTGGTATTAACAGTAGTAGTAGTAGTAGTAGTACTATTAGTAGTAGTAGTGGTAGTGTTAGCAGTATAAGTAGTAGTAGCAGTATTTGTAGTAGTAGCGGTATTAGCAGTAGTATTAGTAGTAGTAGTGGTGTTAGCGGTAGTATTAGTTGTATAAGTATTAGTAGCGGTATCAGCAGTATTAGCGGCAGTAGTAGTTTTAGTAGTAGTAGTAGCGATATTAGAGGTAGTATTAGTATTAGTAGCATTATTAGTGGTAGCATTAGTAGTAGTAGCGGTATTAGTGGTCGAAGTAGGAAAAATGGGCAAGAATAAGGATTTGAGTGACTTTGTCAAGGGCCATATTGTGATAGCTAGCTGACTGGGTCAGAGCATCTCCAAAACTGCAGCTCTTGTGGGGTGTTCCCGGTCTGCAGTGGTCAGTACCTATCAAAGTGGTTCAAGGATGGAAAAGCGTGAACCGGTGAAAGGGCTCATTGATGCACGTGTTTTGCTGAAAAAGTTAATCCTGGTTCTGATAGAAAGGTGTCAGAACACAGTGCATCGCAGTTTGTTGCATATGGGGCTGCTGTTTTGGCTGCAAAAAGGAGACCTACACAACTTTAAGCAGGTGGTCATAATGTCATGGCTGATCAGTGAATACAACCATGATTTGAATTCAAAGCCTACACACAAGGAGTCGCTGAGGAACAACCTGACGATTAGTGGTGTGTTATTTAGTCATACTTCATATTCGTATCCATAATCATATCCGTTTGTCACACACGTGATAATTATAATGTGCTGGGTAAGATGAAATGTGAAACATTAACAATTTTAATATGTTGTAATATTAAATTGTGGAAATAACTTTTGAGAGCCAAGGATGTTTTGGGTATTAATGGGTTATTATGGGTACCTTGGTGTTGTTTGGTGTGATTAGTAGGACCTCTTTTGACAGCCAACCTGGAGGACTAAATTTAAATGCACATTCAACTTATTCAGCAATACACCATGCCGCAACATTTACCTCAAGCCTGACCTGGGACAACCCATACTGAGAAGCCAGTCCGGCCGTCGACAGCTTCCACGCAGTCGCTCACGGCTCCAGTCCCGCCATCCACGGCTCCCACACAGCCTTCCACGGCTCAAGTGTCACCTCTACAGTTTGGCATGTCAAGGTTTCATGTCAGCCAACCCAGTCTTCCAGTCAGAATACCCAGGCCTCCAGTCAGCTTGTCCGGGCCTCCAGTTAGTCTGTCTGAGCCTCCAGTCAGGCCGTCAGGGCCAAAGCCATAACTAATCCAACCTGCGGTACCCACACAGCATATTGTCTAGCTGTTAACCAACAGTGTTAGTTGTCATTGTTACTTTAAGAATGACAAGTTATGCAAAATCACAAAAAGTTTGCACAATGCTTTGCTGAATGTTAACTTTTCAGAATAGGTTGTTTTAATATATACTTTGCTTTGTGCATTCATGAATTGATTACTTTCTTTATAATTATTAAATAATAATATTTTTTCCTTTTTTTAACTAATACAAACTGTAAGTGGTTTTATTGATTGCAACCATTATTGAGATGAGTGTTTCCATGAGTGTTGAAGAGTGTTACCAAGAATGTAGTTATTCGTTTTGTAAGTACTTCACCATTGCAGTTCTACTGAATGCAGGTTGTGGGTGATAAAATACAAGTACAGTGCCTTGCGAAAGTATTCGGCCCCCTTGAACTTTTCGACCTTTTGCCCCATTTCAGGGTTCAAACATAAAGATATGAAACTGTAATTTTTTGTGAAGAATCAACAACAAGTGGGACACAATCATGAAGTGGAATGAAATTTGTTGGATATTTCAAACTTTTTTAACAAATAAAAAACTGAAAAATTGGGCGTGCAAAATTATTCAGTAAGTTAATACTTTGTAGCGCCACCTTTTGCTGCGATTACAGCTGTAAGTCGCTTGGGGTATGTCTCTCTCAGTTATGCACATCAAGAGACTGAAATTGTTGCCCATTCCTCCTTGCAAAACAGCTCGAGCTCAGTGAGGTTGGATGGAGAGTGTTTGTTAACAGCAGTTTTCAGTTCTTTCCACAGATTCTCGATTGGATTCAGGTCTGGATTTTGACTTGGCCATTCTAACACCTGGATATGTTTATTTGTGAACCATTCAATTGTAGATTTTGCTCTATGTTTTGGATCATTGTCTTGTTGGAAGACAAATCTCCGTCCCGGTCTCAGGTCTTTTGCAGACTCCATCAGGTTTTCTTCCAGAATGGTCCTGTATTTGGCTCCATCCATCTTCCCATCAATTTTAGCGTTCTTGCCTGTCCCTGCTAAAGAAAAGCAGGCCCAAACCATGATGCTGCCACCACCAAGTTTGACAGTGGGGATGGTGTGTTCAGGGTGATGAGCTGTGTTGCTTCTACGCCAAACATAACATTTTCCATTGTTGCCAAAAAGTTAAATTTTTTTGTTTCATCTGACCAGAGCACCTTCTTCCACATGTTTGGTGTGTCTCCCAGGTGGCTTGTGGCAAATTTTAAACAACACTTTTTATGAATATCTTTCAGAAATGGCTTTCTTCTTGCCACTCATCCATAAAGGCCAGATTTGTGAGGTATACGACTGATTGTTGTCCCATGGACAGACTCGCCCACCTCAGCTGTAGATCTTTGCAGTTCATCCAGAGTGATCATGGGCCTCTTGGCTGCATCTCTGATCAGTCCTCTCCTTGTATGAGCTGAAAGTTTAGAGGGACGGCCGGGTCTTGGTAGATTTGCAGTGGTCTGATACTCCTTCCATTTCAATATTATCGCTTGCACAGTGCTCCTTGGGATGTTTACAGCTTGGGAAATCTTTCTGTATCCAAATCCGGCTTTGAACTTCTCCACAACAGTATCTCGGACCTGCCTGGTGTGTTCCTTGTTCTTCATGATGCTCTCTGTGCTTTCAACGGACCTCTGAGACTATCACAGAGCAGGTGCATTTATACGGAGACTTATACGGATTACACACAGGTGGATTCTAATTATCATCATTAGTCATTTAGGTCAACATTGGATCATTCAGAGATCCTCACTGAACTTCTGGAGAGAGTTTGCTGCACTGAAAGTAAAGGGGCTGAATAATTTTTCCCGCCCAATTTGTCAGTTTTTTTTGTTAAAAAAGTTTGAAATATCCAATAAATTTCGTTCCACTTCATGATTGTGTCCCACTTGTTGTTGCTTCTTCACAAAAAATTACAGTTTTATATCTTTATGTTTGAAGCCTGAAATGTGGCAAAAGGTTGAAATGTTCAAGGGGGCCGAATACTTTCGCAAGGCACTGTAGATATCCTATTTACATTTTTTTAATAAAATCCTTATTTTACAGTGAATGTCTTAGTTGTACAAGAGTTGTAAATACACACTCAAAGTTGGTATCTATCACATATATATACAGTATGCAAATGTTTCCAACAACATTTCCCAAATCAGCCATAAGTTTTCAAAAAAACCTGTGGTTTCTTCACTAAAACATTTTTGAAAATATATCTATCTAGATGCTTTCACAACTTCCTGGTATTTATTTGTCCCATTTTATTATCCTATCAACTCAATTCAAAGATCGACTAGCTTTAAAACTAACATTTAGCATTTTAATTTTAAAAAAATGTTGCAGAGACATAAGTCTAGGTTTTTATATAAATAGTCCACTGGTCTAAATAGCAAACAAATTCTACTTTTTCAGTAAAGAAGTAATATGTTGGATGAGTGTGCTGGGGGCAACAGCCCCCCTCCCCTGCTATTAGGTAACTAGCCCCCCTCCCCTGCTATTAGGTATCTAGCCCCCCTCCCCTACTATTAGGTAACTAGCCCCCGGGGGATAGTTACACATTTATGGTAATTTCTGTGTTTCTAACTGTCATTTAGACAATGACAAGCCTGGTTAGAACTAACTTATACTTATACTAACTAGCCTTCTTAGGTCATCTGAACTGTCATTTAGACAATGGCAAGCCTGGTTAGTACTATCTTATCTTATACTAACTAGCCATCTTAGGTCATCTGAACTGTCATTTAGACAATGGCAACCCTGGTTAGTACTATCTTATCTTATACTAACTAGCCATCTTCATCTTAACTGTCATTTAGACAATGGCAAGCCTGGTTAGTACTATCTTATACTTATACTAACTAGCCATCTTAGGTCATCTTAACTGTCATTTAGACAATGGCAAGCCTGGTTAGTACTATCTTATACTAACTAGCCATCTTAGGTGGAGGAAGAGGAAGGAAAAGGAAGACCGAGTCTGTGGCAGTACTTACAACCTTACAACCTTGCTTACAACCCCCCATTTTCTAAAAAACAACATTTAATCTAATAATTTATAGAGTGTGAACTATATTAACCCATTAGCTACTTACAAAAAATACATTTAATCAAATAATCAAAAGATCTGAAATCTAGCCATTTATTCCCCTTCATATTTCATTCCCCTAAGCATGATCCAGATACAATTTTTTTCTCCAAACTTACAATTTTGTTTCAGCAATTAAACATTTTTAGGGTGGCTATATTGTTTGTGTGTTATGTGCACAGTGTATTTATGTATGTAGGTATGCATATGTATTTCTTGATGTGTGTATGTACATATCTAACCCCAGAACATGACTGAGTTCCCAATAACTTTTGACAACAAGGAGAAGCCATCCACACCACCCGCTGTTATATGGGAAAATAGAGCGATCATGGAGCATTAAACGTCACCACTAAATCATTTGCCATTAATCCAACGGTAGGACTACCACTGCCAAACCCGCTCATTTTCCCGTTGAAACAATAGGCTAATTGATTTAAATGGCTTGCTCTGCCGGGATGCGCCCGTGATGACTTAGCAAGGGGTCTTTAAAGATTATTATCATAATTGCCGCTATCCACATCTCTGTTCAAATTGGAGATAGAGAAAGAATATCCTGCCCTAAGCTGAACAAATAATTATTAGACTTTGGAAATAGACAACGACACATTTTCTAAACCCCCAGCCATGTGTGACCTCCTCCCGGTGTGGTAATCCCCCTACCTCCTTTTACAGCGGTGTGCCGCCATAATTTATGCAAAATTAATTGATATATCTTTTATAATTGATGTGCTGTAAAATTAATGAGTAATTTATGTAATTAGTCAATTAAGGATAATTCCAGCATATGTTCAGTATGCCCAGAAGGTGTGCTTTACAAGTAGTTATTTGTCCAGAAGTTCGATGCTGCAGACTACCTAATTAATTTTGTTATGCATATCAGCGCGGTGTCTACTTAACGGCTCCCTTTGTGAAAACAGATTTAATATTTATCTTTCCCGCGTGTGTAGTCTACCCACCCTGGTTAGCCTCTGCGGGCCTACAAGGGCACCAACTTTTTTTAGGTGGTAAAAAAGAACCTAAATGCGTTTTTAAAAACGTTCTCTTTGACAGTGAGCCAAAAAAATGTATATAAAGAATCGTATATAAATTATGCTTTCTTTTGGCAATGGTGACCCTTCAGCGCTTGAGAAAGCGGTAGAGATAATGGGAAAGATCTGTGGCTAATTAATTGACACGGTTTTAAATATTCATATCTAATATAGCAAGCTCGTGCTTAATTACATTGTTGTACCTCTCTCCAAGGAAGGTAAATCACCGAAGGCTTAATTATTGTAATGTATTCGGGGCCCGCCGGGGCGCACGAGAAGACGGGCCCGTCAAGGGCCGAGCCATGACACCTGGCCATGCAAAAGCAGGAGCAGCTTTTGAAATTCCGTTTATCGGAACTCAGAAGAGGGAGCAAGTTTGTTTACATCCTTGCCTTGTAAAATACGCGAGAGGGTGTTTTAAACAGACAGACAGCAGGTTGGCTACAACGAGTCCCCTCACCGCAATTAATCTCTGACAACATAAGTGTGAGTACTATGCGTGCGTTTGTGTGTGTGTCTGGTCTCTACATGATTGATTGTTATCTTAAACTGCAGTTTCAACAACTTTAAAATATTGGAATTGAATGAAAACTTAGGCTATGTCTCGACAACCTTAGCCATAATTATGTGAACGTATACGGATGCAAAAATTATTGAAAGACATAAAGTTGCATTTGGAAGAATTAAAAAGTATTTGGGGTATACAGCTTGCACTGTGTGGTATCGGCGTGGGTTCGAATCCATGATCTTCCTGCACTAATCTCTCCCGTCGTTCCAACAACCGTTATGTCTATTAATAATTGATCAGAATGTTTTAAACAAATTTTGAAAGAAAACGACAGCATAACATACGATATAAAAACACTTGGCTTTAAATTGAATCAATAAATAAACAAAGCCATGTTCAATTTTATTGAACACTTGTCATTTCATCAGTTTATTAATATGATATAGAGCCAGTGTACAATTTTTAAAGCGTTTTTAAAGAGTGTCTGTTTTTTTATGAAAGCATTATAGCTTCCCTTAACATTGGTACATTATTAGACCACAGACTTGATGGATTCTACTTGCTCCATCACAATTATCTCCACTTTTTATTCCTAATGAGTGCGCGGGAGGTTCCTGATTGGCACGGTAGAAGGGCGCGTGGATGATTTTAGATTCCCCTTCCCCTCCCTCTCTTTAACCATTCCTCCCTTCTCCCTCGACGTGTCCCCAAGTGTCTGGATGCCATGTGATAATAGAACGAGACCTGCAGGGGTCTCCGCGCCGCTGCCAGCCTTACAAAAACGATGCGGAGTGGCCAGAAGAGCGCACACAGAGATAACTCGGCCCGACACTAGGAGCATCAGCAACGCTTCTTCCTGTGCTGTCGCAGACTTGCCTTTCATCTTCTCATGCGTACTGGAGAAATAAAAGAAGACATGGACTGCCTTTGAACTTTTGTAGCCTATACTGTATCGAGTAACTTCTGCATTTGTGTTCGCCTGTGGAGAAAAGCCAACGATTTTCCAGCACAATTTTATTTATTTTTTTGCCTTCCGGGAATTCATATGGAATGAACATGACCAGTTTGTGCGTCTGTGTTTGCCCGATTGACTAATAAATTATATTTAATGTAGACGTATTTTAAAATACGAAAACAATGCCAGGAGATAAATAATTTTGGAGTCTCCAAACTTTGGAAAACTCTTCCTTGCGCAAAAGTTGCTGATCCTGACCAAAGCCGGTCAACAACAGCTTTGTCACCAGAAAATAGAAAGCATAAAGAAGTCATAATTATGCCTCGTCCGGGAAAAAACTCGTACAGTGACCAGAAGCCCCCATATTCCTATATATCTTTGACAGCCATGGCCATCCAGAACTCCACAGAAAAGATGCTCCCACTGAGTGACATCTATAAATTCATCATGGACCGATTCCCTTACTACCGGGAGAACACACAGAGGTGGCAGAACTCTCTGCGTCACAATCTGTCGTTTAACGACTGCTTCATTAAAATACCAAGGCGGCCAGACCAGCCGGGCAAAGGCAGTTTTTGGGCCCTGCATCCAGACTGTGGAGACATGTTCGAAAACGGCAGCTTTCTGCGCAGGAGAAAGCGTTTCAAACTGATGCGCGCTGAGGACATGGCCTGCAAAAGCTCTCCAATGATGCACTACTTTCACCACCAGGGCAAACTGAATGGAGGGCAACATGATCACCCAGTCCCCGGAGGGGTGGAACGACTCCCTCACTTCCAGGGCTATGGCAGCATCAACTGCGGACAGTCCAGCGGCTTCAAGCACCCGTTCGCCATAGAGAACATCATAGGTCGGGACTACAAGGGCGTGATGACGAGCGGTCTGCCCATCACTTCAGTAATGCACCACCTGGGCTACCCTGTGCCCGCGCAGCTCAGCAGTGTTGTCAACTCCATGTGGCCGCACGTGGGCATGCTGTCAGATTCAATGAGTGCCATGCCAGTCCCCGTCTCTTCAGAGTATGCGCCGTTCGGGGTGTCAATGAAGGGTCTATACCATCATGCAAGTGGACAGACGTTACCCGCTGTGCCCGTACCCATCAAACCCACCCTGTCTATGGGTCCGATGCCGGGTCTTTCGGGCCTTCCGTCCGGTCCAGCACAACTCTGCTCCGTTTCATCCATGCATGAGAAGAATGGTTCCGACATTTTGGAAGGCAAGGGCAACCCGTTACACCCGGCTCTCCGGTTGTCTTAACCGGGTAGAACATCATCAAATCGATTCTGTATCGATCTGGGAATACGAAACAATACAAGGGACAATAGCATACCTAAAATGTTTCTTATATATATTGTAGTTGCATAAAGCTGAGACGTTATGATGCGCTTTGAAGAAATTCTGATAGTTTTTTAATTGATCATTTTACGCTACCATTCATTTCAGCACTGTTTTTTATTTTATTTATTATTAGCACATTTTATAAAGCCATTTATATAAAATGTGGAACTAAAATACAATCAGAAATGTATCCAAAGACTTTTTTTTCCTTAATCATAGTGTAATGTAATCCAAGTACAGAGAACGATCTAAACTTGCTGTCTCCCTATTTAAACACTGGTTAGACATCTTGTTCAATAGATTTAAATGAAAATGTTAATGTTCCCTTAATAAAAACAACAACTACACGGTTATTATGGGGGTTCTTATTAGCAGACGCAAATAGTTTTAAATGTAAATGAAGTGATACATCTAAAATTAACCTATATTATTTAACACTTTTATAAATATCTTAAAAATACAGGCTTCAGTTATTGCTTAACGTTTTTAGTTGAATGATTCCTTTGAACTATCGAACGTTTACCTATATTTTTGGTTTATTTGTGAGGCGGGTCCCTAATTGTGTGCAACCTCCGCTAAAAGTGATGACAACATTTGACAATATCCTGCAGTAAATATACTTTAAAATGCTGCTGTGAAATGTTTGTTAAATGCGACATTATTACGCATTTTTCTTTGAAAGAAATCTTAATATTCAGTTGAACTCGTAAAGATCCGTTAATATCGTCATGATTATGATTATTTTGAATCATTTGATTATAAGTATGAATCATTTACATAATCAGACACCGCAAGCGAAACGCTAAACGATGGCCTGATACTCGTGGCACCTGTTGTTTGAAAGTTTATTCATAGTTTTGTTTACTATCAAGCAGAACTTTACAGTCACACATTTCGAGCTATAGCATATTGTAAGTCTGGGCTATGCCGTCAAATAAATACAAAAATATCGTTGTAACATAGTTATAGGCAAGTAGGTCTATATTCTAAACGTTAACCGAATTTACGTATATTAAATCTCTCCATTTACTTGAGTTTTTGCAATGACTTAGCGCTGAAATGTATATTACTGTGCGTGCGCACGTGTGTATGTGCCCGTAAAATATAGATTGTGAGGACAGGAGGGTATTATATATCTCCATAACTTCAAAAGCGAGCATTAGATGAGTTTTCCTTTGTTTCTCTCTTTCAACATAATCCCACCTTTGAAGTCAAGGGAGCAGGTCGCCCCCAGAACACAAAGGGTGGTACTTCTCACTGACAATGACTTACGTTCAGACTTCAGTTTACCTATTTAACATGTCAAAAGCCATCATAGCCCATGCCATTGTCACACCATCCTCTGAACAAATAATTGAGATGCACAAGACAAGTAGAAGAGATGTGGGAGTTTGTATTGAAATGGGTCTGTGTCATTAATAACGAGGTCTCTGTCACACACACGCGATGCACACCCACATACACACACACACACACACACACACACACACACCATTGTTGTCGCTTAAAGCATTTTAAATAGCTCTATATATGTAACCTTTTAGTTCCAATAACATCCACTTTCCACTTTTTCCATCTCACTCTCACTCTCCTCGATGTCTTTAGGTTAACCTACGTTTGGATCTTGCTGATAATGTTTTGAAGAGGTAATTCCCTGATATGTGTTAAGTCACTCTGCTCTCCCAATGTTGCTGTATAATTAAACACCTCTAATTACCAGTTAATAAGAGGCATGCTAATGTCTGACTTACCCCCGCTGATCTTCTGGCTTCGCACAGTACAACGGGTCTGAAATAAGAACGCATGAAAAACGAATGACTGCATTTTGCACATGTATTTTTTCTGACTCCTCTGATACCTTTTGAACCTTATGTGTGTTCGCTTTGATACAGACACTCAGTAGCCTACAATTACAACTATCAATTAACAATTAATCAACTAACAATCTTAATCAAGAGTCCACAGACACATATTTAATATGAAAAGGACTGAAAATGATATTTCGTGTGAGCCAGTCAAAAACTAACTAATTATTTCTAATATATATATAAATGTAAGCAATAACTAAAATGTATGACATTAATTAGAATCTAACTTTTGTTCTGTGCAAATCTGTTAATCAAGAATAATGTCTGTTAAGATGAATAAAATATGAGGTCAAGGGGTCAACACTGGCCGACCCTCTCAAGCATAACGTTCCAGCCTTGAATAGCCGATGAGACATTAACCATAATTACCCAGACTCCATCGTGGCCAGGGTGACAAAATTCTACATGCGTTTTTTTAATGACCAACAAGAGCAGGCCATCATAATGAGTAGCTTAATTCATTAATGCTCTTATTCATTGCCACACACGCACACGCATGCACACACTTATCATCTCTGAAACTCTAAAATGTAGTATTTTTTTAACATTGTATAAAAGAAATTGCCTTAATTTGTAAAAACATATAATTGGATTGATATATTCATTGCATAATCCAGCAGCATTTAAGATGAACAATGAGATTTATCACTGGCTGGCTGTTTTGCTATGGTTGCAGATTTATCTAGTAAAGTTAATCCATTAGTGTTGACATACACAGACCGATTAGTTTGCATCTTTTATACAACTTGGTACATTAATACAGAAGGGACATTATACATATTAAAGGTAGTCTGGGAGCATTTAAGTTTTACATTTAAATAAAAATGTCTGTCATTTGAATTTCCTATGAGAATAAAATTGTATAATAATTATTAAACAATACCAACATTGATTTGTGATGTTATCTACTCAGTAAGAAAAATATTGTGGTAATTGATCACACTTTTTCTGTCTATATTCTGTCATATCTCATTCTGCTGTTCTGAACAGGAACTCACTGTGGTCATCACCTGGGAGGGCTTTTGAAATAGTTTTGAAATAAATTCCTGCAAATGCCAAATTATTATTAAGGAAGGAAGGGAGGTTCAGATATAATTATGGTTTTAGTTAGGGATTATGTTTTTTAATGAAAAAAGTTTGACATTTGGTAATTCAAAACTTCAAATAAATTCTAAGTGAAAATTGGAGTTAGGTGCAAATGTTATGTAAATTAAGCAGAGCGGCTTACAGTGAGCTCTCATCGAAGCTTCCAAGTGAAATACAGTGTACATGGGACAAAGTTGTTGAAGACCCATGTTAATAGAGGATCTAAAGTAATTGTTTTTAGTCACAGCACCCCCCCCCCCGATAATTGTTGGCTTGTTTCTTAAATCAGGAAAGGGGCCCGGTTGGCTCTTGGAAGTGAGACTAGCTGTGAGTCCCAAATTGACTCCTAACCACTATTCACTAATCACTCTGAGTGCACTCTGTGGTGATGTGTTGCTGACGAAAGTCCAAGGGTGACTCCGAGAGTGGCTATGGATTTAGTACACACATATGGTGCAATTCAAGCTACACTGTTAATTAAAAGTACAAGAATGTATTTGTATTTTACAAGTAAAAATGAAAGAAAACATAATCAACCATTTAACATTTAATATTGGACATATTTAATATTGTGTATCTGAATAAATGCACTTGTCATATCATTAGGCACACCAATCCAATCTTTATTGCGAAATTGAGCATGCTCAAAATTAAACTTGTGCCTTATTGCATTCTAGTTCCCTAGCCACTTGTTTATGGAGCATGCTTTGATGCATCCTCAGTCCAAGTGGGTATCAGTGGGTCTAATTATGCACCACATCTTTGATCATTTTTACCCCCTCAGCATTGAGCCAGCGGTGCTGACGGCAGAGGCGGGTGGAGACATGCAAATCAAGGGCCAAGTGTAGAGTGGTGTTCCAAAGAGTCCATTTAAGATTTAGCATAGACGTTGCAGGAAGGGGTATTCAAAGGCTTAGGACTACAGAGAAGACAATGCCCCAGGGCAGAGAATGGGGACATTGCCCTGTGCAAGTTGCAGGCTTGTAGCTGGGACATTAAATAGGTGTCCTGATTCACTGTTGACACTAATGATGGCTCTTATTGTAAGAATAATGATGTTAACTCTGTAGTCCTGGGAAAATTGTACTGTAGTCCTATTTACCATTATGGTCTCTTATTCATCCACAGACATGAGTGGGTAATTGATCCTCTCTCTAACCTCCTGTAGATATGATCCAGGTTGTTGCTGTGAATAATAATGTGTCCCCTCTTTGCAATTAGCAATACGTTTAGTAAAAAAAAATGAAGTTTGTAGTGTAACATTTTGTGAAATTGGTCAAAGCTACAGAAAAAGTAGTTGATATTTCTCAAACCACAGTATTATTAGATTGGTAGAGTTTACAGTTGTTACAATATAATACACATTTTTTGGCAGAAGATTCGTGAGTGTGGGTAAAGAGTTAGATTTTTACACAGGACAGGGGGAAGCAAAATGGTGACGGGGTGAAGTTAGTATGGCTAATAAGCGAGGATTGTTTCCACGAAAACAGAGGTTTTACCAAAAAGCCACATTGTGACGAGTAATGAGGTTGACGAATAAACACGACGGAAGAATCAGACGGTAATGTTTTACTAAACAATCAAAACAACCGAAGAGCAAAAGCCAAGTAGTCAACACGAAAAATAAATTATACACAACAAACACTAAACAGTTCAGGGCTATATTTATTGGTGGTGATGAGAAGACGAGGTGCGCTAGATGTGATTAGGGTGCGTTGGATTCCCATTCCTGTGTTATCGGGATGGTGCGCCGCTCAGACTGGTGGCTCAGTACACCAGCGACTCAGAGCGCCAGAGAGGAGCAACGGGAGGAGACGTGACACATTACCTTTTATGACTTTACATATGCATCTAGGATGCAAGGTAATTCTTAGATTTCTGCAGTAGGCACTTGCAATATAGTCGATCTTAAGTAGACCTACGCTCAAAGACCGTTGCACTGAAAAAGTGCATATTGTTCGCCCTCTGTACAAGCTCATGGTTTTAGAGGACAGCAGACCATGGAGAATGAGACACCACACAAGGTCAGAAAACCTCATAGTGTACCGTAGCACTAATTAAATTATAATATTCTTAAGAGGTTTCAGTTTCTATACTGAAATCCCCATTGCCAGGGAAGGTGTGACATTAACAAAGATGCTCCTCTAAGCAAAATGCACTGTGCAACTGAGAAACTTTACCAAATCCATCACAACATTAGAATCTGCAGTATATATTATCTATAAAATATTGCTAATGTGCTACCCAAATGTCAATCCTGACAATCTATTGCAAGCCAATGGTTAAAGGTCTATCACTTCCTCTACCTGTGCCACAAAGTTCTACACTTTTTATTGCAGATGCCATAGAAGTACAGGACACCTACGACACATGTATGTTGTTGTTGTCTATTTAATAGCAGTATAATGCAATCCAATATCCTAAATCTGCTGTCTTCAAAGTCGGTAGTCTCACAGACTGCCTTGATGACTGAGCCTGGTAGAGCTAACATGCTACTGTATGTGCAGCCTGATCTCACCCCAAGGCGTACATATAACACGATGTTGGTTTTATCGTGCTAAAGAGACGCCAAATTAACTTTTCGCGTGGTATGGATACGCCAAAGTGGCGTGTAATATGTACGCCAAACCTTTTCGTGTTATAAATACACCAACATCATATCTAAACGTTCACCTAACCTTTACACTAACCTTAACCACACTGGAGTGTTGCCTAACCTTAACCACTCTGCGTAAGGTGTTGCCAAACCTTAACCGTTCCCAATATAAACCTATGGCGTCTCTATGGCACGTGAAAATTCAATTTGGCGTATGAAAAACACGAAAATGTCAAGTGTAATGTCGTGTTATCAATACGCAAAGGGGTGCGATTAGGTTGGTATGTGACTCAATGCTAGCAGGAGCGGGGATCACGGACCACAGCTGCTCCCACTCAGTAATGACTGCCTCACCGTCTGTACATGCCAGCTCATTGATGGTGGGAATAGTCTGCACGTGTGGGCTGCCCGTCCACCTCACCTATGTAACATTAACCGTCGGCCCCGGCGACAGCAAGAAGCTGTCAGCCCCAGCACGTTAAATGGCAGGTCACCCATAACGGACGGCAGATTACATTAACTCGCTGCTTTCACTGTCTCTTAACTTTTATCTCTCTCTCTCTGTCTTTCGCTCAAAACGTCTCTTTATGCGGTAGGGACACGTTTTCCTCTTTCTCTCTTTTCCTCTCTCTCCCTCTGTCTTGCTGATTCAGTGCTCAGAGGTGAGGGTAGCTGCCCTGCCGGCTGAAGTAAGTTGTCTCTGGTTGTCCTTTGAACAAGGTCCTCTGGCACAGCTCATCCAATTTCCATTCAGCTGTCAGCTTTAATGTTTCACATTATTCTATCTGATTAGACATTATTATACTTTTATTAAGGATTACAAAAAGGGGTCAGGGGCCATTCTTGTTGGCCTCAGTCCCATACTCTCTCTTCCTTTGTCCCTTATTTTCATACATGGAGACAGTCCAGTTGGAGAAGAGGTCAATTTAGTCTTCCCAAAATGTTTCAACATAACATAAGTGCTCATATCGTTATTTATGGATTTAACAACAGAGGAAAGTGCTTCAAAAGTGCTGAATGGACAAAATCAAAACTTTTTGATTTTCTCATCTTGGTTTGATGGCCAACGTATGCATTTATTCATACATTTTAATTGAAATCAAATTAGCAACAGTAGTACAGTAAATATGAATCAACTGTAGCCTTTCACAATTAGATGAGACACTAAACGGGAGGGACCTGTGCAATAAAACAAAAATGTTTTTGTATTTCATTGCAAAAGGTGTTGCTACGTTCTGCCCTATGACCATGGCCCAATTGAGCTCGATACTCAAATAGTTGCAGCCATGTACAAGCCTGGTCCCTTTACCTCAGAGAAGTTGACGATGGTAAAAGAGACCCAACTGCAATGCAGCCTCATGGCCTAGTATGAGCAGAGACCACAGGAATAGAGTTACCAGGCCTACAGTATTTCTCTGGTGTAATTTTGACATGTTTAAATACTGTAGTATTTGCCATATGTTTATAAAGCGTATTATCTGTTACAATTATTTGTGAGTGGGATTATGTGCTCGGGAGTGGCTGTTGTTATGGGTTTGGAGAGAAAACCCACAAAGGGAGTTGTGATCTGGGGATGAATTTTCCGTTGAACCACACATAGATGAAGGAAAGGGTAAGTATGACATCACTTGAACAGCTCACATCAATCACAGCACCCCTTAGGGTGTGTATGTATATATGTGTCTGTGCTCATACAGTATGAATTGTATAAATCTGTCTAAGACAAGAGATCGATAGAGGGAAGATATAGGTACTCAAGAGAAGGAGGATCTCACATTACAGGTGGGTGGAGATGTCTTTATCTCAAAGGTAACAATCCGTCTTCCGCAGCCACACTTCAACGCTGACATCAGGATGGCTTCCCGGGTGCTTGCTTTCATCTGAGCAGAAGCGCTGCTACTGTACGCCAAAGTGTAGCGGTCTAAGCTCCCCACTCTACACCACAAATGTCGCCCTGTGATCGGGGTTTGAGCGCCGGCTCGGCCGCTGTCTGTTCCCTTCCTCTTAGTCTCCTTACACTCTGCTTCATACTGTTCTGTCTTTAAAAGTAATTAAAAAAAATATACCACTCAAAAAACAAGTAGAAGTGCTGCTGACGTAAGAAAACCTTGGATTTTAGACTAGAATCAGAGTCAAAGACATCAACAAAGGCGCCTTTTGGGACCAGGACCTAGAGTTAGAGGCCGCAGGTACGGGAGCGACGAAGGAACAGTGCGTCTAACTACGGCACGTGGTTCTCTCTCTCGTTAGTGTTAATTGTGACTGTGGCATCGGTTAAAGGAAAGGTCCTCCGCTGCATCCCTGATCATTTATCTCTCTATTAGAGGAAGCACTTGGGGTTTTATTGCCGCAATAAAGTCTAACTTAACTCCCACAAAAAGCCACCTGACCCCTGAGTGCAATGGGGGCCCTCGACTCCCTCTGCATATTCATCAGCTCACTTGGAGCGTGAGGAGACCGGGACATGTTGTACCTCCCAATCATTTAATTACTGTTGTTTTTAATTAGATAAACAAGAAGAACTCAATTAGTTGCACAGACAAAGACCTGAGTTGTGTGTCTGTGTATGTGTGTGTGTATATGTGTGTGTGTCAAGGTATGTTTCCTTTGTAATTGCACACAAGTTTGTGTCACTGTGTCATCAATTGTCTGACAAATTTTACATTTTATTTTCATACATATATTGATGTTCCTGGAGCCAGGAAAGTATTACAGTTAAAGAGCTGCCAACAACCCTTATAAAATGATAAGATCTCCACTATATGAACAAATGTCTTATTTCTATTTCTATATATTTGACCAAGTAGACCTCTTGGTTAAATTCAGTCTACTTGCACCCTCTGTTGGTCATTAAGGATCATGTTTTCAGTGACAGAAATCTATTCCAAATTGAACGTGGGTACGATCCACAGGGTGAGCATCCGGCTTGGCAAATTGTTGCAAATGAGGAAGTGCCTTAAACCTGCCTTCTATCTGAATTCCAGCTGGGGGCGATACGCCTGGTTGCAAAAGAGCTCAGTTTCTGTAATGTTTCTGTCTATTTTAAATGAGAGACATAATATACTTGATTTACTGAGGGATTAATCATTTTCATAATGAGTATATGATCTTAATCGCTAGATTTAAGCCTTCTGCAATTTATCATGATGTTCATTTTTGAATTATGGTCTCGATGATTTTAAAATCGTCGATAAAGCAAAGAGGCGTTTAGGGCGTGGCTATGTCGTTCAGTTGTACAACAAGACACTCAAAGGAGTCGGCAGTTCAGTTTTTCCGGTAAGTAACGTTACATTTTGTTTTACATTTTGTTTTAATACTGTTTTCCATTAGCATCCCAATTAATATCAGTTAGCTACCTAGATTACTCATCCCTCTAGTCTAAAATCGCCACATCCGCAACCAAGATGTCTGCGCCGTAACGGCAAATTCGATGACCCAAATCAGATATTCACAAACCAATGGGTGACGTCACACATGGTTATATCCAGTGTTTTATACATCTATGGTACGATCTCAAATGACACAGCAATCCAATCCCAAGTCAATGTCACACCATCCAACTCGAACACCAACCAACTAGTCACTTCTGCAGTTCCCTTTCTACTGCACAACCACAAATGGAATTGATCATCTACCAATTTATCATATGCAACTTTAATATTTATTTGACAGAATATGTTTGCCATTCCTAACAACAATGGGTACGTTACATAAATGAATCACTGTCACGATGTTGGTATAAAGAGTTGGCAGGAGGCAGATTACTGAGTACTATTGATAAACAATAATAGTGTAAATACAGTACCCTGGAAATCCAGAGTTCTCGCGAGAGCACAATTTGAATTTGCTCAGCAGTTACTCTGGCACCGAGTAATTCTGCTCATTACCTATGCCCTTGTATCCGAGCTGCACCAATCACATCGGTGTATCTGATAAAGGCGTGCCAGAGGCTTGTTAAACAGATGACGACACGACAGCTCTGCGACCTCGAAGACATTAGTAAACATTGTAAGATCGCTATGGATTAACACCAGTTGTTTAAAACGACTTGGGCCACTACAATGAACGAGTTAGACTTGGCTTTTTGTCTAAAAGAGGAACAAAAGACGGGGCTCGAATTGTTCCTTTTTTATAAAATGAAGTTTTTGCTGTTTTGCGACCTGATACGGCAATAGTTTTATCTACCAGTTAGCTCCGCCATAGGGTTAGTGAAAACCCACTGGTGATTGGTCGTAGTGTTATCCAATTGTGTACAGTGAGATTTTCAAATGCACGCTTGGTGCCGCCCCTCGAGTTGAGTCATTTACATTACTCGAACCCAGACCCTTAATCGTTCAGGATTTGGGTCTGGATTTTTCCAGGCAATAAATACAGGTGGGTACAGCGCATCTGCAAAGTATTCACAGCACTTCACTTTTTCCACATTTTGTTATGTAACACCCTTATTCCGAAATTGATAAAATTCATTATTTCCCTAAATTCTACAAACAATACCCCATAATGGCAATGTGTGTTTGAAATCTTAGCAAATTCATAAAAAACGAAAAAAGCACAGCTTTTTTTAGCTCAGGTGCATCCTGTTTCTACTGATCATCATTTAGACATTTCCACAACCTGATTGAAGTGCACATGTGGAAAATTAATTTGATTGGACATGCTTTGGAATGGCACAAACTGGTCCAAATGAGGTCCCACAGTTAACAGTGCATGTCAGAGGACAAACCAAGCCATGAAATCCAAGGACTTCTTCCATTTACGGATGATGGAGTAACAGATCTGGGAGCATTGAAGGTCCCAATGAGCACAGTGGCCTCCATCATCCGTAAATGGAAGAAGTTTGGAACCACCAGGACTCTTCCTAGAGCTGGCCGCCCAGCCAAACTGAGCGACCGGGGGAGTTATTCATAGAGGGCCTTAGTCATAGAGGTGATGAAGAACCCGATGTTTACTCTGACAGAGCTCCAGAGTTTCTCTATGGAGAGAGGAGATGCTTTCAGAAGAACAACCATCTCTGCAGCACTCCACCAATAAGGCCTGTATGGTAGAGTGGCCAGTAGAAGGTACATGAGAACCTGCCTGGATTTTGCCAAAAGGCACCTGAAGGACTTTCAGACCAACTCTATGGCCTGAATGGCAAGCGTCATGTTTGGAGGAAACCAGGCACCGCTCATCACCTGGCCAATACCATTCCTACAGTGAAGCATGTTGGAGGCAGCATGATGCTGTGGGCTTGTTTTTTCAGCCGCAGGACCTGGGAGACTAGTCAAGATTGAGGGAAAGATTAATGCAGCGATGTACAGAGACATCCTTGCTGAAAACCTGCTCCAGAGCACTCTGGGCCTCAGACTGGGGTGAAGGTTAATATTCCAACAGTGACAACGACCCTAAGCATACAGCCAAGATAACAAAGGAGTGGCTACGGGACAACTCTGTGAATGTCCTTGAGTAGCCCAGCCAGAACCCAGACTTGAACCGGATTGAACATCTCTGGCAATCTTTGTACATGGCTGTGCACCGACAATCCCCATACAATGTGATGGAGCTTGAGAGGTCCTGCAAGGAAGAATGGGAGAAACTGCCCAAAAATAGGTGTGCCAAGCTTTTTGCAACATACTCAAAGGCTGTAATTGCTGCCAAAGGTGCTTCAACAAAGTACTGAGCAGAGGCTGTGAATAATTATGTACATGTGTTTTTATTTGTTTTTTATTTTTTATAAATTTGCAAAGAAAAATTTGCTTATTTCAAACAGACTTTTACATTGTCATTATGTGGTATTGTTTGTAAAATTTTGAACAATTAATTTAATCCATTTCAGAATAAGAGTGTACCATACATTTTTTGTGAAAAAGTGATATGCTGTGAATACTTTCCGAATGCACTGTAAGTGATGATTAACAACAACTGGAGACACTATTAGGACAATTAACACACATAGACATAGATAGAATAGACTTGCTAAAAAAACTGAGATAACTGTATATATAACATAAACCCCACTAGAGGGCGCCAAAGCCCCTCTACAAGATCCCACAACATCCACAACAGACAAGGGAACACTAAAGAACTAAGAGAAATAAAACCCTATACAGGAACACAAGGGGAATTCCCTGACAATAACTGAATGTTGGCTGCAAGTCAGGTGGGAGGATCACCAATTGGGCAGACAATCACAAAAGACTTGTTAAGCAGGTTAAGAGACTAACGAAGCAGGATAAGTTCAAAGTGACAGGTTAGGAAAATGCTTCACTGCTTCACAGCACAACTATTTCACGGTAAACCAGAGTTTGGTCCTGTTGATGGTATTGCAGACTATGCCCAGGGCACCCAGCATTAGGCAGTGCGAATTGCTCCGGCACTGCCCAGTGTATGGGATTAGGAGGTAGGACCAGTGTACCTTGCCACTTCACTCTCCAGCGACTCCACATGTGCAGATTGGGTATCTGTGAGTTCAATCGTGGATGTATAGTTGGTGAATGTCTAATCCTCCCGCATATGTGCTGACTAAAGGTTTCCATGGTGATCGATCAGCGTGATAAGAAATCGGACAGCTTGGCAATGTGTAGTTGGAAATGAATGTGACTAATTGGGATTGGAGACAAAAAACGGTTAAAAAAAAGAGCTTTTTACCTACTGTATATTGTTACGAGGGCCAGATTGGAGAAACGGGGAGCAAACATTTTCTACATGGGATAATTATTCCTAACATAAAAGTATATAAACAATCCACATACAATTACAATCTATTAAGACTTATTTCTTAAATAAAATTTTAAATGTATTTCAGTAGTGACAATTTAGTGCATCTACACTATGGCATTGTTCACCCAAATTACAAAAGGGCACATTGGTGTCATTGCACTGCAAATGTATGAACAAAGTAGGACATAAGTACATGCTTTTTTCCTGACATTGTTTTTTTCAAGGGCTAGCATTTGAGCATTTCTGGCACAAATCCCATTCAAGTGTGGAGGCAGTTATTAAAATAAGTATCTGGAATTTATTGGAAGTAGAATAAAGGCCCTTACAGATGGTTTGAACATAATGTGGAGTAAATTATAATATCCGCAAAACGCATGTGTTGCATCTGTGGAAGAAATCCCATTTAAGTCATGGTAAAAAAGGATTTATTTTGTCACAAAACATCAGTTTTTCTGCAGAGATTTCATAATAATGTTCAGAATTGATCACTGGGACATTTTCAACTGAAAAATGGTCCAGATCGCCCCCCTGGGCCCCAATTAAATAGTCCATTAGTGGAGAAGATCAGTGTCACCAAACTCATTTCAGTCTGTATTCTCTCCATTGTCCTAATTAGCAACCAATTCTTTCCACCAATCTCAAGTGCCACTCATCTGATGGGAGGTACATTTCCTCTCATATCTGCTTGTCTATAAATGTTTGACTCACACGCGTAATTTAATTGCTCATTAGATCCCATCCCACGACACACCTCTGCAACATTTCTCTTTTCAGAGATGTGAAAATGACACCCAAGTGGACACAAATGTAGAAGCCCACAGAACCATAAATCTGCACCTGTCAGCTAGGCTTTATGCCAATGTCACTGTTATAAGTCTCACATTTTTCTCTTTAGTCTCCCGAGTCCGGATGTAAACTTTCGTAGTTCATCCATCGCCGAGGACAGGTTAAACTTACTCGATGGTGAAAATTGTAACTGTAACTAGTGCTGCATTGTAACGTACTGCATTGTTAGGCTATTATTATTATTATTAACAGACATCGATAAACCTTTCCCATATTGTAGCCTAAAAAACATTCATTTCACATATAGCTCCCTCACTTTTCGCCTTTCTGGTTCACGGGGGAACTGGTTTTGCCGCTTCCCGGTCTTACATTGCAGCCAAACGTGCCAGTTGGGCATTTTTCAGTATGCACTATGTCAATGGGAATCAGCTTAATGTTGGGCTCCAACATGGAGTCCACGAAACACGTGACCACCTCGGACCCAATCGCATAACGGAATAGCTCAGAACACTTTTTTGTAATTAAATGTTTTTATGGTTTTGTTTACAAAATACAGTGACAATCCCAAACCCCTAATCCCTCACCCCCCCTACCCCTCACACATGGGATGCATGGAAAAACAAACCATTACAGCTACACCAAAAACAAAAAGAAACTGAAATAAAACAATCACTGAAAAGAATAAAATGTAAAATACACAGACTGATAAGCAGGACTAAGAACTATAAATAATATGAATAACAATAACAACAACAATCACAAGACTATGTACTCAATTAAGCAACAGATCTTTCACAGAAGAAATTCCATCCTTCCACATTTGTAAGGTACTGGGCTTGGCCCTATTTATCCTGGCAGACGAGAGTTCAAGAAACAGAATGTTAAGATAGCAGGTCAACCATTGTTTAATTGAAAGAGTATGGGTGGTATCCAGCGTTGGACAATTATCTTTTTGGCTGCAGTCATGCCGGCCAGCCAGAGTTTGCGTGCCCTCTCTATCATTTGGATCATCGACTCATCATTCAAAAGATGGCAGGTTCAACAGGAAAACACACACCGGTCAATGAGGAGACAACGTCCACTACTTTGGTCCAAAAAGTATACAATTCAGGGCAGTCCCATAGTGTGTGCATGAAGGTACAAGGGCCCCGTGCTGGCAGAATGTGCAACACGGATGGGGTGCTAGACCCATCAAATGCCTTTTCCTTGGGGTCATATAAGTCCTGTGACATATTTTCTAATGAATAAATTGGTGGTTAGGATTTTTGGAGGACCTTGTGTCATTATCCCATACTGTATCAGAGTCCATCACTCTTCCTATGTGTGTCATGTCCTTCTCCCACCCTTTCATGCCAGAAATAGAAATCGCTGGATGTGATATCAGACTTGCATATATGTATGACACAATCCTCCTAGGTGCACGGACAACCAGGTCTACAATTGGGTGAACCTTTAATTCAGGACCCCATTGAATACGTTACATTTTAAAAGCTGATCTTAATCTTAAATAATAAAACAGAGACTGCCTGGGAATATTGTAACGGTTGACAAGGTCCTGAAAGCTAAGTAGGGAGTCGTCCCTGTTTAAGTCTTGCAGGTTGTGTATGCCTTTCTGAGCCCATGTGTCCTGAACAAAAGGTTCACCACCCGTCAATAGGTTAAAGTTCCAACAAATTAGAGAGACTCTGTGCCATTTCCCCCTGAAGCCCAGAAATCTTTATACTGTTTTAAACGTTTGGACCATATCTGCAACGATTGGTCCAAAGCATAAAATGCATTTCTTATGCATAATACCTGAAAACAACAGGTCTTGCAACCTTGTTGGTGCTATCAATACAGTTTTTATATCTTTCCACGGTGTCCTGGTTCCAGGATCCATCCAGTGGCTAAGACAGTGCAATATGATGGACCAGTGATATAATTTAAAGTTTGGGCAAGCCCAGCCCCCATGCGATTTATCTACCTGCAGCGTAGACCATTTAATATGAGGTTGGTTCCCGTTCCAAACAAATTTACTTAATAGAGAGTCTAACTTCCTTCAGTAATTGTCCGGCGGTGCTAGGGGCAGCATGGAGCTAATTAAATTAATCCTTGGTAAAATATTCATTTTCACCACAGAAATACGAGTTGGCACTGATGCTGGTAGGGGCATCCACCTGTTGATGTCACTCTCTATCTTTCTTAATATGCTTGTGTAGTTGACTCTTGCCACAGATGAAACCGACTTAGTTATTTGAACTCCTAAATAGGTTACTTGTTGTGCAACAGTGATTCCAGATGGGAGTACCACCCTATCCCGCTATGTATTACCGGTAAGCAACATTAGCACCGACTTAGAAAGGTTCATCTTAAAGCCGGATAAAACCCCAAAATTTCCTAACATCTTAATCGCATTTGGAAGAGAGCTCTGTACATCTGACATGTGACATCTGAAATAGGAGAGTGTAATCTGCATACAGCGATATCGAGTGGGTAGAGGCACCTATCTTTATTGGAGTGATTAAAGTACTTTTCCGAATCAGTTGGGCAAGAGGTACCAAAGAGAGATTAAAAAGCAGCGGCAACGCGGGGCAACCTTGCCTGGAGCCGCGGAAAATCCTGAATAACTCTGAAAAAGTCCCACCTGTGCAAACTCGGGCCGAAGGATTGGCATACAACGCTTGAACTATCTTAATAAATGTTGGGCCAAAGTTAAACTCTTTGAGCGCTCTCCAGAGATACTGCAATTCTAACCTATCAAAAGCTTTCTCAGCGTCAACAAATAAGAGTCCACTCGGCAAACAACTATTCCCTGTTTCTCCTATGATGTGCAGTAACCGTCGAATATTGTCTGAGGCTAAGCGTCCCTTCATAAAACCTGCCTGGTCTGGATTTATTAGGACCCCTACTACTTTTTCCAACCGAAGGGCTAGTACTTTTGCATATATCTTCAGATCAGCATTGATCAATGAAATTGGTCTATATTTGGAACATTCTAACCGGTCTTTACCTGGCTTTGGTATCACTGTAATAAGCGCTGTATTTAGGTCTCTATGAAAGTGACCCTTTTCAATTGCAGAGTTTAATGTGGAAAGCCATATTGGGCCCAGAATGTTCCAGAATGCCAGATATAACTCAGGACATCTTATTGAAGATATTGACATTTTCTTCTCTTGATGTTTGAGAGTGAGAGCGAGGAGACGCCTCGGTCTGCTCCCTTAAGCGTAATATTTGTGTAATGAATACTCAGGTGGTAAAAGAGAACAATGTTATTTATTGACCTGAATGACTGTCCATAGGAACAGGCAAAGAATAATCCAAACAACAATGCAGATGTCAGACCGGACTAGCATCTATGGCAAAGGTACAACTAGGAATATCCAAAGGCAGAGTAATCCAAACAGGCAGAAGTCAGAACTGAATAGCATCT
>JACXGM010005703.1:0-34474 GCA_016801145.1 Umbra pygmaea
TAAATGTTTGGACTTGAAGTCATGTAATAAAATATCTGGCATAATGGCTCACTCAAATCAATGCTGTTTTTACTACCTTGGTTTGAATTACCTAGGTCATGTGACCTCAAAGCTATTTAATTTCAAAGCATTTCTAGCACTTATATCAACTTGTTTATGAATAATACAGGCTGTGCAATGTGTGGCCTGTCACTCTGAAAGATACTACCTTGTTTTGAACTACCTAGTCCTAGGTCATGTGACCTTGAAACTATTGAATTTCAAAGCCTTATTTGCAGTTATATTAACTTGTTTAAAAGTTTGCTACAATTTTTTAATAAACTAAATGTGTGCAATGTTTGGCCAATCTCTTTCAAGGATACTAAATTGATATGAATTATCTAGGTTGTGTGATCAGGGAGTTATTGAATTTATGACCTGTGTGCAAAATGTGGTGATTTATTATGTCACTTTATAAACGGTCCTTTGCGTCGTGCATTGGCTAAGTACCTACAACGCTGCAAATAATATCTTGTCTTATTGTCTATCTTTGGTTAGAATCTGGAAAACAAGACCAGTGCCTCATTTTACTCTTTAAAAATAGAGTAAAATTAGGTTTCCAGCTTATATCGCTTGCATGCTATTGAACTTTGAATGTCTAAAAATCTGTCAAATATCGAACATTAAACTATCTTTACCACGGTGTGTTGGGCATTGTTAGATTGACGTACCCGCCTAGCCCAATATCGTGCGTGCGCGTGGGGGAATCAATGGATCACTGCATCACTGTCTTTACTGTTTTTTTATTCACAAGATTGGATTAGCTAGTAAATAATGCACATCGGAGGGAATTTAGAAGTGGGTATACACAATGGAGACTGAACAAGAAGTGGGTATATGCCGTATACCTGCGTATACCCTGCTCTACACCCCTGACTACGCCACATGGACCCCGCAAGATCATGCTTTTTAATCTAAGCTACACAGGACAACACATTATAAATATATAGCCTATATTTAGAATAAATTACAAGTTTGTAATCAATTATTTTTTATCTGAAGTTTGTTAATTAGTTATAATTTGCCCACTGAGATATAGAAACAAAGGAACAAAACCATAATGAATATTCATATGTACAATACACAGTAAAATGCTAGGATTTTTTGTTTCCACTGCAAATGTAAGAGACAACTCTGACAGAAAGGTATTTGTACATTGGTACTTGGAAGTTTGTGAACCCTTTAGAATTGTTTATATTTCTGCATATATACAGTATTTATGACCTAAAACATCATCATATTTTCACACAAGTCCTAAAAGTAGATAAAGAGGACTCAATTAAACAAATAAGACAAAAACATTATACTTGGTTATTTATTTATTGAGGAAAATAATATTTTTTATATATCTGTGAGTGGCTAAAGAATGTAATCTTCTAGGATAAGTGTTGCGCTGATATAGAGATAAATAGGAGACAGGCGCAGGAGGATGAATGCAAGTGGATATTTAATTTCTTTCCGAATCAAAATGAACACAGGAAAGCACAGAGCCCGGCACAACTGAGATATACAAAAGAAATAATCGACAATGAGCCATACAACCACTGTATATTTAACAAATCAGAACAAGCTGGTAATCAGGCCAAAACTGCAGCACCTGTGCGTGCAATAACGTCAGGAGCATAGAGACAGGTAGAGGGCTCCCCTCCCTCACCTCCTCAATAATGCCATAGTTCATTATAGTCAATATTCAGCGGAGTTAGAACGTTGTCTCCGGTCCTGCCTGGGGGCCGACGTGACAGTATCCCCCCGCCCAGGAGCGGCTCCAGCCGAGGAAGCAGAAGGCCGGGAACGCGGGCGACCCACCGGGCGAGGACCTGGACGATCCGGCCACCGGCGATGGAAGTCCCGACACATAGACGGGTCCAAGACGTCCCTGGCGGCGACCCAACTCCGCTCCTCCGGGCCGTACCCCTCCCACTCCACCAGGTACTGCAACCGCGCCCTTTTGGATTCCAGGAGACGGCGCGGACGGAATAGGCCGGCTCCCCATCGATGGTTAAAGGGGGCGGAGGCGCGTCCGAGAGCGCATCACAGTCCAGAGGACCCTGCACCGCCGGCCTGAGGAGCGAGACATGAAAAGTGGGTGAGTATCTGAGATGTCGAGGTAATTGTAACGTATACGACACCTCGTTCACTTGTCTGATGATGGGAAAGGGCCCGACGTATCGCGGAGACAACTTCCTACACGGCGTGGCCAGTTTCATGTCTCGGGTGGAAACCCAGACTCGGTCACCCACACGGAAGGCAGGCGCGGCCATGCGGTGTCTGTCGGCCTGCAAGCGGTGCCTCCGTACTGCTCGTTGTAGTCTGGTATGCGCCGCAGCCCACAGCCTCTCTGCCCGATGAAACCACTCGTCCACCGCCGGTATCTGGTCAGTTCCAGGATGCCATGGAGCCAACGGAGGTTGGAAACCTAGGACGCATTGGAAAGGGGTCAACTGAGTAGCCGAGTGCCGCAGAGAATTCTGGGCATACTCGGCCCAAGGGAGAATGTCCGCCCAATCGCCTTGACGGTCATGGCAATACGACCGGAGGAAGCGCCCGATCTCCTGGTTGGTCCTCTCCGTTTGCCCGTTAGACTGCGGGTGGTACCCGGATGTGAGGCTGACCGCAATCCCCAGTCTTTCCATAAACGATCTCCACACCCTGGACGTGAACTGGGGTCCACGGTCCGACAGGATGTCCTCGGGAATGCCATAGTGGCGAAACACATGATTAAACAGGGCTTCCGCAGTTTGAAATGCAGTAGGCAAACCAGGGAAGGGAATTAATCTGCATGCCTTCGAAAATCTATCCACTACAACCAGGACAGTGGTGGAGCCCTTGGACATGGGAAGGTCCGTAAGGAAGTCAACACATATATGTGACCAAGGTCTTTGTGGAATGGGAAGAGGGAGAAGCTTACCGAATGGCCGGTGACGCGGACTGGTACACTGGGCGCAGGTGGCACAAGAGGACACATAGCGACGGACCTCTTTCTCCATCTCCGGCCACCAGTATTTCTCCCGGAGTAACTGGAGTGTTCTCAGGACTCCAGCGTGACCCGTAGTAGGCAGTGTGTGGGCCCACACCAGGAGACGGTCCCGAAACGCTGGAGGCACATACAACCGCTCCGGTGGACAGGTGGCAGGTGGATTAGTGGAGTCCCGATCCTGACGGATTGCCTCGTCCACCTCCCACACGATGGGGGCGACGATACGCTCAGGGGAGACGAGGGGTGCCTCTGGTCGGCTCTCCACATCCCCCTCATACATCCGGGAAAGAGAATCCGCCTTTCCGTTCTTTGATCCTGGACGATATGACATGGAAAAATCAAACCTGGTCATGTACAACGCCCACCTGGCCTGTCTATCGTTCAACCTTCTGGCCGTCCGGAGGTACTCCAGGTTGCGGTGGTCCGTCCAAATCAGGAATGGATGATTGGCCCCCTCCAGCCAATGTCTCCATCTCTTCAAGGCGTCCACTACAGCCAGGAGCTCCCGATCTCCTACTGCGTAATTACGCTCAGCTGGTGTTAGTTTCCTGGAGTGGAAGGCACATGGTTATAATTTAGATGGGTTACCTTGCCTTTGGGACAGGATGGCTATCACCCCGACCTCCGACACATCCACCTCCACCACGAAAGGCAGCTCAGGATCCGGGTGGCGAAGAATAGGGGCCGAGGTAAACCTGCGCTTCAGATCCCGAAATGCCCCTTCAGCCTCCGGAGACCAAGCTAGCCGACGCGCCCCTCCCTTCAGCAGGGCAGTGAGCGGCGCCGCCACGGAGCTGAATGAGCGTATAAAACGCCGGTAATAGTTAGCGAAACCCAGAAACCTTTGTAACTCTCTGACGGAGGTCGGTGTGGGCCACCGCTGGACAGCCTCCACCTTGTCCACCTCCATCTCCAGACCGTTCGCTGAGATCCGGTATCCTAGGAAGGTCACAGAAGACTGATGGAACAAGCATTTTTCCAGTTTAGCATACAGTCGGTTACACAGCAATCTGAGGAGCACCTCTCGTACGTGTTGCACATGTAAGGCTAATGTGGCTGAATACACCAGGATGTCATCTATATACACAAGGACGTAACGTCCAAGCAGGTCTTGGAATATTTCATTCACGAAAGACTGAAACACAGACGGAGCATTAGTGAGACCATAGGGCATCACTAGGTATTCATAATGCCCGGAAGTGGTGCTGAATGCTGTTTTCCACTCATCCCCCTCACGGATGCGCACCAGGTTGTAGGCGCTCCGTAGGTCCAACTTGGTGAAAAAACATGCGCCTCGCATAGCCTCGACTGATGTGTGTATAATAGGGAGAGGGTACCTGTAGCGTATGGTGACTGCATTCAGCGCCCTGTAATCAACGCAGGGCCAGATTCCGCCATCCTTCTTCTTGATGAAGAAGAAGCTGGACGAGACGGGGGAGGTGGATCTCCGGATATATCCCTGCGCCAGACTCTCCTGGATGTACGTCTCCATTGATCGAGTCTCCTCCGCGGACAAGGGGTTGACATGGCTACGTGGCAGGGTGGCGTCCTGAAGAAGCCTGATGGCACAGTCCCCAGGTCTATGTGGTGGCAGCGCGGACGCTCCTTTCTTGGAGTAGACTTCACTGAGGTCTCGGTAGGCTGGAGGAAGACAAGAAAACAAATCCACAGACGATTCGGGGCTCTCTACAGAGGTAGCCATCAGGGACACTGGCCTGCACGTCTGAGCGCACTCAGGAGCCCATGCTGCTATGCGTTTAGCCCTCCAATCGATTACCGGTACATGTGTGCTCAACCATGACATGCCCAACACTATGGCATGCGTCCTGGAGGTGATACAGAAAAAACTCAAGCTCTCTATGTGTTCTTCACCCACCTTCAGGACCAGAGGAACGGTGCGACGGGTGATCTGACCCTTACCCACCGGACGTCCGTCCACAGCTAACACAGGAATGGGCTTCTCCAGGTCCACACATGGCACGGACCACTCCATCACCAGATCCTCACTAAGGAAATTGCCCGCAGCACCCGAATCCACGAGTGCCAGCGTAGCAGGCATACCAGGGTAGTCTAACAACCGTACAGACGTGGTCATGACATCCTGAGAAAATGGTAAAGCAGAGAGGATTACTCCTACATTTCCGGGCGGGTGTCTCCACTCGGCAGGGCGGAGCGGACCTCTGGAGGCGATGCACTGGGCGAGCAGGTGTCCCTCTTCGCCACAGTAAAGGCAGAGACCCAGGCGGATGCGTCTCCCCCTCTCCGTGGATGTCAGCCTGGTGGTGCCCATCTCCATAGGTTCCTCCCGCATGGGGCTAGACAAGGAGGGGGTGGTGCGCACAGCTGGCTTCTTTCGGGCACGCAGCAGACCATCTAATTTGATGGCTATCTGTACCAGTTAGTCCAGCGTCGCCCCCTCATCCCGGCAGGCTAGCTCAACCTTTACGTCATCTCGGAGTCCCTCTCTGAACAAGGACAGGAGAGCCGCCTCATTCCATCCACTGGAGGATGCCAGGGTTCGGAACTCCAGGGCATATTCAGCTGCGGATCTGGAGCCCTGTCGTAGGTGTAACAGCCGATCTCCCCTTTCTCGACCAACGGGCGTATGGTCGAAAACCGCCCTGAACAGGTCAGCGAAACGCTCGTAGTCTCTGGTCTCCGGTCCCGAGCCCTCCCACAGCGCCGTGGCCCACTCCAAAGCCTTGCCCATGAGAAGGGAGATAGTCGTGGCAATCTTCGCCCGAGCCGGTAGTATCCACCCGGCTGGAGAATTATAGGTCAACCTGAAGCAGAAAGCTCCGACAGCGCTCCGGGTGCCCATCATACCGCTCCGGCAGAGCGACTTCCCAACCCCTGGGTACGGGCTCAGTCCTCTCGACCTCGGCAGGACCTGGACTGACGAGCTTAGGGGGTCCTGGTGCCTCCATGCGCCTCAACCGCTGGAGGATCTCCTCCACAGCTACCTCCAGATTCCCCAGCTGGTTATGGTGCTGTTGCAGCACCCTGTCCCTTTCCGCTAGGGCTGTCTTCACATCCTGAGTTCCTGCTGCCTCCATGTGAGGTCGATTATTCTGTTGCGCTGATATAGAGATAAATAGGAGACAGGCGCAGGAGGATGAATGCAAGTGGATATTTAATTTCTTTCCGAATCAAAATGAACACAGGAAAGCACAGAGCCTGGCACAACTGAGATATACAAACGAAATAATCGACAATGAGCCATACAACCACTGTATATTTAACAAGTCAGAACAAGCGGGTAATCAGGCCAAAACTGCAGCACCTGTGCGTGCAATAACGTCAGGAGCATAGAGACAGGTAGAGGGCTCCCCTCCCTCACCTCCTCAATAATGCCATAGTTCATAATAGTCAATATTCAGGGGAGTTAGAACGTTGTCTCCGGTCCTGCCTGGGGGCCGACGTGACAATAAGCAGTTGATTTGAAGGTGAAATTAGGTGTTCTCAATAACATATCAAGTGTGAGTCGGCAACCTGTTGTCTTTTTAACGAACAGGGATCTATCAAAATCTGATCATCACACCAAATGTTTGTGGAAGTGTACTGTACCATGGCACAAACAAAACAGATTTCTGAGGATCTCAGAAAAAGAGTTATGCTCATCAGGCGAGAAAAGGTTACAAAACCATCTCTAAAGTGTTTGGACTAAACCGATTCACACTAAGACAAACTGTGTGGAGGACATTGAAGACCAGTGTTACCCTCCACAGGAATGGTTGACCAACAAAGATCACTTCAAGAGCAAGGTGTGTGATAGTACACAAGGTCATTAATGAACCCATGGTAACTTCTAAGCAACTTAAGGCCTTTCTCACATTGGGTAATATGGGTAATGTTGGTCCACCATCAGGAGAACACTGAACAATGGTGTGCAGGGCAGGTTTTCAAGCCACTCCTCTCCAAAGAACATTGCTGCCAGTCTGCAATTTGCTCAAGATCATGTCGACAAGCCAGAAGGCCATTTAAAAAATGTTATGTGGACGAATGAGACCAAAATATAACTTTTTCGATTAAATGAGACGCGTCATGTTTGGCAAAAGGAAAATATTACATTGCAGCATAAGAACCTTGTTCCATCTGTGAAATATGGTAGTGGTAGTATCATGGTTTGGGCCTGTTTTGCTGCAACTTGGCCGGGGGCCTATACTACAAAGCAGGATTTGGGGTTAGTGAGGTAACTTCAGGTTTAACAGTATCACGATGGTGGGTCACCTGTTACCAGGTTACATCGCCATGGTAACTTATGCTGCGAACCTAACCTGCTCTGGAGCAGGTTATAGTCGAGATAACCGATTAAACCGAACAAAAGCACATACTACTGACCAATCAATTCTCAATTGAATAATGGGTCACCATTCTAGGAATCCCCATTGGCTTTCTCTGATGAGAATCTTTAGGAAATATATAGATTATCAGCGGAGGGAGTGATGTGTTTTCATGTCAGCTTCTTGAGCCATTTGTGCCAGTACAGTGCGATACATTGAAGTTGTGTGCTTACAGTTCCACAAACTTAATGCATAGTGTTGCGTTTGTTTGTGACAGGTATTTTAATGTATGGTCTGTTTGATTTGGACCAACAACAATATCCCATTTCACTGTAGAGACAGTATGTACATTTACTATTTACTCCTACAGAACTTGTTGAACAAATAAGTATTTTGACATAGATTAATTTACATACCCTGTATATTTTTTTATTTGCTCCCATGACCGAATAACACTGTCAGGGTTGCAAATGAAAGAATACGATAAATTAAATTGTTATACACGATCAGCATTAAGCAACACATTGGTTTAATGTAATACAAAATTGTCATTATAGTCAGTGATATCGATGAGCCTAAGGCATTTATGAATACACCAGTTGCAATTTTTTCCCAGCTTTCCTTCCTGCTTTATGTTTAGATTATAGTTTTATGCTCTTCATATTTCTCTAAAATTATCATACTACTATTTAGCGAAATATGCAGCTCTAAGATTTGTCTGTGTCTGCGATTGGTCCAATGGTGCACACACCACTCCTTTTATGTGAACGCGCTCGTCAGTAGATCGGGAAATCCTGGATTGATTTAACAAATTGATAACCACCGTCGTGACATCTCTTATCTAGATCACAATTGTTAGGTTCAGTGAAGAAATCCAGGGCATGTTGAAGTTGCTTCATAGCATAAGGCTCCGGCGCAGCTTGCCATCATTGATGGAACAATGAAATATGAATTATATCAGCAAATTCCAAAGGAAAATGTCAGTGAACTGAATCTCAAGAGAAGGTGGGTCATGCAGCAAGAAACAACCATAATCACACAAGTCTTTCTACCAAAGAATGGTTAAAGAAGAATAAAGTAAATGGGTGTTGAATTCACAGAGGAGCGGTGGGGTGAGGTGATAGACTACATTTTATGACCATCTAGGATTAATTGGGCTGGTTTCCTAGACACAGATTAACCCTAGTCCTGGATAAAATAATTAAGATGAATGGAAAGCGCCATTAATCTTGCTTTATTAGTCCAAGACTTGGCCTAATCCTTGTCCATGAAACCGGCCAATACAGTATACGGTGGTTCATAGAGTTCACTTTTCCAAGTCCAGAATTTATGAAATGAACCCTACTGTGATTGATGTTTGTGAAAGATGTAATACCTCCCAGTGTCACCTTTATCAGATGTTTTTTTATGTCCTAAAATGAAGGACTACTGGGACTGATAGTATAGAACACAGGTGTCGAACCGGTTCCACGGAGGGCCGAGTGTATGCTGGTTTTTGGTCTTTCCTTTCAATTAGAGCCCAATTAACACGTAGACTGCCAGGTGAGGCGAGATCCTAACCAATTAGTGACATTCAATCATTCAGGTACAAGGTAAAAGCGAAAACCTGCAGACACTAGGCTCTTTGTGGATCTGGTTTGACACCCCTGGTATAGAAGATCTATATATATTTTGCCAGATCGTCCTCTTTCCAACGCTACCAAGATTTAGTTGCTAGCATGTACAGTTCGCGAGATAATTGCGCTTGATGCTCTAGAGCGTCGGGAGTCTTGAGATGCTTTTAATATCGCTCGATCACGCAAATTTGATCGTGGGAAGCCAAAATCGTAATCATGATTAAAATTCAATGAACTGTGCAGCCCTACTCTAGAGAGTGTAAATAATTGAGATAAAGTTAAACTATGGTAATGGGTAGCCACGCAAATTTGAGAGTGTAGACGCTATCGGCAGAATGAAGAGATAGAGATAAGCTGAATTCATACCTGACCCGGCAAAAAATCACTGTACGGCATCGTAACGCAGACACACGTGTACACCGCAATCAACATCGTAATCAATCTTCCGCATCTACGAGATGGCGGGCAACATTGCATACAACTGTCCTGCTCCAGCAAGTTGACATTCATAACATTTACATGAAGGGTAATCCATAGAGTCACG
Source organism: Umbra pygmaea (assembly GCA_016801145.1). Lineage (NCBI taxonomy): Eukaryota > Metazoa > Chordata > Actinopteri > Esociformes > Umbridae > Umbra > Umbra pygmaea. Next base: position 9,460 of record JACXGM010005703.1, read on the forward strand.
ATAACACTTACTGACATTAACATAAACATAGGCACCATACATTGTAAAACAGAAAATGAGTTTCAACAAAATTAATTGGTTATAACGACACTGCAAAGGTATGGGATATCGACAAAATGGTGAGTGGAAATGTATAATTCAAATTGGGACAATATAAGCAGAATATAAGCAGAATGTAGTGTTCTCTGTAGGGTAAAACAACAGTGATAAGTTGCATTAGTTTTATACCTTGATGTAATAATAGACAGGAACTGAAGGGGGCAGGCAACTGAACCTGACACAAAGTATACATTTTTAAGAAAAGAGAAGAACAGATTGCATGCCTACAGATAGCAATTTACCTACCAATTTATTTTGTGGTCAAGGTTGTTACCACAAGCATCAAAGTATTTTAAACTGATTGCTGAATGAATTATCTTGTGAATGCCTTCCATACATTATATTATCAGATGTTGCTGTATTTGGTTGCCATTGGTAGAGTAATAAAACAGAGATTGAACAATTGGGTTGATTGTTGATCAGTATTCCAATGGACATATCAGCTCTCAAGTCTCACGCATTTGGAGTGAGACGCGCATTTCAACCCGTTCACATGCCACACCTTGCATTTCTCACGCAGAGAAATGACCAGGATAATGCCCACCAAGTTGCACCGCTATTTTTTAAACAGTGGTACAGGTAGATGAATCAATTGACCCTTCACTAAGCCATGCCTGAAAACCGCCACAGGGCCAATCGTGGTTTAGCAACCGTAACTAGGCGTGAGAGGTCTGTCAAGCTTTCGAGCGAGGGAAACATGCCATACAATTTGTGTGTTTCCAATTTGAATGCATACTGCAGTCCCTTTTGTCTTGCTCTTTCAGATATTTCACCTGTTTGCCAAAACTTATAATTATCTCCTAAGGAATGTCTGACACCGGTGCATGCATACTGTCATAGACGTGCCAGGCACAAAAGCTTGTCAGGCGTAGCAACAGTAACTAAGGAGTGCGTGGCTTAGCGAAGGGTCATTAGAGTTCCCCATATAGTTCAGAAAGTCCTGCCACGGACCAGCTAATCAAATAGAAAAATATAACTACCGAACATATCAGGCACGGCGCCAGGATTACAGTTTTGGATGGGCCAGACCAATTGTGTGTGGGCCTTAAATTAAAAACGTAATCAAATCCCTGTTTTACCTAATATAAAAGACTGACAAATATACTGCTATAATATCTGTGTTTACATAATTTAGATTTTAATAGCTTAATGCTCTTTAAATATGTTTTTGCATTGTAAAAAGTTCTGGTGAATAGGACTGACCTATCCGCGATCGCCCTCCCTGGTTCTGACCAAAAAAGAGCGCATTGGAATCTCCATAATGCCCTAGCGTACCTGGCTGTGCTATAGCGCATTTTTATAGATCTAAGGTCTACACTGAAAAAGTGGTCAGGAATCTACACACTACAATGATGATGGCGCCGGGTGTCATGTCATGCCGTTTCTCTGTCACTGTGTCCTTTCTCTCTCAGTTGTTTATTGTGTTTATAGTGGCGTCTTTGCTGGTTGTAAATACCCATTCACTGTTGGTGTACGAGCGCCAGGCACTTTTTGACATATGTAACTATGTTCGGAGGATTCCTTATGAGTATGATCAACAACGGAAATCGAGGCTTCCTCCGTTTTTGGCTTCAGTACCGGAGGAACTGATTCGCCGTGAGCTAGTTCTGCTACCCCAAAAAAGGACTCGCAGGAGGCATGGGCGTGCACGCGGTACACGATCGGGCATACGGGTGAAGATTGGAATGGAGGTGAGGACACTGAACAGGGATCGTGCTGTGCATGTCAGATGTCAATCTGATTTTGCGTGCCGACAGTGGTGGATTCTTCCTGTTTACCCGGTGTCTCCTGAGCCTGATCAGCTGTTGCAGTCCTACTGGTCACAAAGGATGCGTAGAAGGGGAGGTGCTTGTCTGGATAACTTGCGTTACCTGGATTGTAAATCTTCATCGGGTGTTGAGGTAGGGAAAGTCCAAATGGCTCTCCTTAATGCTCGATCACTGTCTAATAAGACGTTTATCCTCCGTGACTTTTATGATTCCCACGAGTTGGATGTATTGCTTTTAACAGAGACGTGGTTGCATGGTGGTGAATTAGCGCTCCTGGTGGAACTCTGTCCGCCTGATTCCAGTTTCTTTAGTTCTCCTCGATTGACAGGCAGAGGAGGGGGGTGGCCTCACTTTTTAAGAATCGTTTTAAATGCAAACAGTTGCTGGACTTCCCTGTCTTTACTAGTTTTGAATTGCAGCTTTTTACCTTGAATAATCCCTCTGTTGTTTTGGTTGCTGTGATCTATCGTCCACCCAAATATCATAATAAATTTATTTCTGAATTTGCAGAATTTTTTTTCAGCAATACGAAAGGATTTTGATTGTTGGTGATTTTAACATTCACATTTGTTGTGATGACAAGCCTCTGGGCAAAGACTTTTAAAATATTATTGAGTCTTTTAATCTAACACAATTTGTGACTGGATCAACACATCAGCGCGGACATACACTTGATCTAGTGTTAGCTTATGGGTTGTCTGTGTCTATAAATGAAATTTCTGTGTTACCTGTTTTAGATCACTCAATAATTTTATTTGAAATTTTAATTTCAAATTCACTCATCCTTGGGAAAGAAACAAGGAAAATAAGGGCATCTCGTTATATCAGCACAACAGCTTTACATGATCTAGCTATGGGTTTGCCGGATGTGGTTGATCCAGTATTTAATCAGGGTCTTTCAGTTGACCTCCTTACAGCTAATTTTAACAGTGTTCTTCGGGGCCTTCTTGACTCTGTGGCTCCATTAAAGACTCGGAGGTGTCTTATAAAGAACCATACCCCTTGGTTAAATGACGATTTACAAATACTTAGAAAGAGCTGCAGAAAACTTGAACGTCAGTGGCGTCACTCAAGGCTTGAGGTGTTTTGTCAGGCATGGAAGGACAGTTTGGCCAACTACCAATCTAGGATGTCAGCTGCGAAAGCAGCCTATTTTCTAATTTGATTTCAAACAATAGGCATAATCCTAGACTGTTATTTGACACTGTCTCTCGACTCTCACAGCATGTTCAGGCAGTTAATGGTACTGACCTATCTGCACATGATTTTTTACTGTTTTTTAATGAAAGGGTTGAGGATATTAGAGCCAAAATACCCCAGTTTTACAGTGACAATGCAGAGTGTGTTACTTTTACAGAACAAGGCTTTTCTCAATTTGAACCAATTTTCTTGGCTTCTTTGAGTAAGGTTGTAATGGCGGCACGGTGTACAACCTGCTCACTTGATCCTCTGCCTTCTTAGGTTGTCAAGGAGCTATGGCCTACATTAGGACATTGGGTTTTATTGATCTTAAACTCTTCCCCCCTTACTGGAGTCTTTCCAGCTTGCTTCAAAACTGCTGTGGTTAAACCCCTACTAAAGAAGCCTAGTTTAGATGTAGGCTCTATGACCAACTATAGACCTGTCTCAAACCTGGCTTTCCTGTCAAAAGTGGTTGAGAAAGTGGCCTCAAATCAGCTTTTAAACTATCTGTCACTAAATAAGCTATTTGAGCCATTTCGGTCTGCTTTTCGGGTAAATCACTCCACAGAAACAGCACTTACAAAAGTGGTGAATGACTTACTGCTGTCTATGGATTCGGGGTCAACAAGCATTTTATTGCTGTTAGATCTTAGCGCTGCTTTCAACACGGTTGACCACTGTATATTATTAGATAGACTTGAGAATTTCTTTGGTATCTCTGGACAAGTTTTAGAGTGGTTGAGATCATATCCGTCAGAAAGATTTCAATGTGTTTTTTATGACAACACATTTTCGGAGTCCTGTGCCGTCAAGCATGGGGTCCCCCAGGGGTCTGTAATGGGTCCATTACTGTTTTCACTGTACCTATCCCCATTGGGTCAGATTTTTCGTTCTTTTGGGATTGCTTTTCATTGTTATGCTGACGATATGCAGCTGTATTTGCCATTAGTTTTAGGAAGGGAGTCTAACACAGCTAAACTTGAGGCCTGTCTTGCAGCTGTTAAGAGCTGGCTATCAACAAATTTCTTGTTGCTTAATTCTGCTAAGACTGAAATGATGGTTACTGGACCAGCAAAACTAGGTCACCTGTCTGATCACTTCACTTTGTCTCTCGATGATTGTGTAATCAATCGTAGAGACCAAGTTAAGAATCTTGGTGTGCTCTTTGATCAGACACTTTCTTTTGGTTTACATATTAAGGAAGTGACCAGAGTTGCTTTTTTCCATCTCAGGAACATCTTAAGGATAAGATCAATACTGTCATTTAAGGACGCTGAAGTTCTCATTCATGCCTTTGTGTCATCTAGGCTAGATTATTGTAATGTCCTGCTTTCGGGGCTGCCAAAGAAAAGTCTGCGGAGCCTGCAGTTGGTTCAGAATGCTGCAGCTCGTGTTCTGACTGGAGCCTCCAGATATGAACATATTACATATCACATACCAGTGTTAGTCTCTCTCCATTGGCTCCCTGTTCATGCCAGAGCAGACTTTAAGGTGTTGCTGTTAACCTATAAAATATTGAATGGCAGTGCACCGTTGTATCTTAACGACCTAGTGAAACCCTATGTGCCTGCTCGAGGGACGGGTCTTCTGAGTGTCCCAAGGGTTAAAAAGAAGTCAATTGGTGAACGGGCCTTTTCTTTCTGTGCACCAACATTGTGGAACAGCTTAGCTCTTAACATCAGGCAGGCTTGTTCTGTTGAGGTTTTTAAAGCAAAGCTAAAGACCCATTTGTTTACTGTGGTGTATGAGGCCTAAATACTCTGTATGTTTGTCTGAGAGTACGAATTTGTGTTATATTTTAGTCTCTAGAACTGTTTTTAAATTGTATTTTCTATGCTCTGTACAGCACTTTGATTTGAAAGCGCTTTATAAATAAATGTATTATTATTATTATTATTAATATTTCCCCAAAAACATAGTTCTACTCGTATAACATGAGGCCGAATATTTCACAATTCTGTTTGTTTTATGATTTCAACAATACCGATCAACTACACTGCCGCACAGTTTCAATCAGTACTCGGAGACAGAACTTGTCATGTAACGTCATGTAAAACAGGCTCCAAAAGAGCTCATAAAGATCAATCACACCCATTAGGCCTAAATCCGGTCATAAGTGGCAATAGACCTGTTTGATGATTTCATACAACATTAATTTATTTCGATTTTATTAACAACAGACTGAGCTTGACTTAGAGAAGATGCATTAAAATGTAGCCTAAGGTATACAAGATAATAACTAATACAATAGGTGACACTGTAAAAAAATGTTCCGTAAAAACATAGCAGTACTTTTTCTATTATTTTACTTAGAGTTCCTTGAAGACATCAACAGAAAATAGGCTACTTTATAAACACAATAAATGTCCGTTAACACGCAGAGCAGATATTAATTTGTAAACAGACATCTAATGTGTTGCTATACCTGTTTGTGAAGAAACTCCTTGCTTTGTCACCTATCACTGTGACCGGTTACTTTAGCACTGGTTGAGTTGCGGGCTCATCCACAGAAGACAGATCTACAGGGCTATCATCCACTCCCGAGGCAGAGGCACGAGCACCGTCACTATGTGGAATAAAGACTGCCTCCGACAAAAAAAAAATTATAGTCGACTAGTAGCTAGTTGTTCAATTAAGCCTTTAGTGTACAATTTGCCCCTTTATATTAATTTAATTACTTAAATAGGATATATAGCCTAGTGTACAGGATAATGAGCATTTACTTAATATAGTCTCACTCAAGTGCTGGACCGCACGCATAAAGCTTGCCACAAAGAACCGACAAAAGTAATGATAATAACTGTGTCAAAAAAAGCAAGGAGACATTTAATTGTTTATGATAAACTGGTGTTTTCTGTGTTGCTGCAAAGATGAAGTTGGTGATGCAGACTCGCCATGAACGTCAGAGAGAAAGGCACATTTCATGGATTAGTACAGAATCATAGAGTAGCCTATTTCTTTTCTTTTTGAATAGTTTAGTTTAAAAGTAGACATTTCAAGATTTCTATAATAGCCTATATTTCTAAGATTTGTGAGGCACAAGCTGAGTTTCGGTGCCCTCCAGTTCACATGCAATGCAAGTGATTGTGCCGGTGCTTATTACATTGTCTGCTATATATTTGCTTCTTATTTATTAAATACAGGCAATTGGTTGATAAAAAATGTATCAAAATTAAGAAACAATTTATACGAAACGAAAATTAAAAAAAAATGTATTTCTACAAAACAAAACTCAATGAAGTGGTCAAAATCATGTCTTACCTGCACTGCATGTCTCCAGACATATTATTGCATATTTCATGATGTACCATATCTTTCTCATGCTGCATGCTCACTTACATATTTCAACATCGATTAAATAAAAAAATACATTAGCCTGTACTATTAAACTAAACATGTTTTCTTTAATGGCTACAACACGTAAACACTACAGATAATTTTCATGTCTTTTCATCAGCCACGACATAATGAAGTCACATATTTTCCAACCCAGCCCTTAGCATGAAACAGCTTCCAGCGCGCCTGACTGTAATTGATTTTCACACTTTTAGATCACTTGAAGCTAGCCTATAGCATTACCCACCATACAGACAAGGTATCCGATCCCGAACCTCACTGTCTGCCCGAAATGGGCAGAAACATCAAAATAGACAACCAGCTTTTTAAAATTGTTTTGAATACTAAGAATTTTGACTATTTTAGCACAAATTGTGAGACTATTTGCTGATTTTTATTTATTCTTGACAAAATTAAAATATATTAAAGTTTTTTTTGTTTAAGAAAAGTTTTGGGTGGGCCTGTTGAAAAGTGGGTGGTCCTAGGCCCGTCAGGACCACTATAACGACGTGCCTGGAACATACACATTGTGATTCACGCGCTCGCTCAACACATTGATTCAAATGCTCGCTGAAGTAGCCTAGCTACAGAAAAGGACAACTGCCACATTGATTGGCATCTCGCCAAATTGGCTACATATCCTATGAATACATTAAGTCATCTCATTGTTACTGGGAAATATATGTGTCCAGGCAGTTGGTATGTTAGCTAACTGTTTGACCAGAGTATGTGAACTAGCCTAGCTAGCTGGTTGAATCCCTGCCAATTTCAATAGCTATTCTGACACTTGTTTAGTATTAGTTCAGGACCCATTATTCACAAAGCTTTTCTCTTCTTAAGCCACCACTAAGAGTACTTCTAAATTGCACTTTTAGTTTTATCTTAAAAGTAATTCACTAAGCAGTTGAGACCAACTTAACATGATATAAAAGTTCAGCTTTTCTTGATGGCTCATTTTATAACAGTGTTGAGAAGTAGATTCTATATAATGATGTTTAAATACAGTTTGAACAGTTTAGAATGGTATTACAAGATGAGAGCGTTGTACAGCTATATGATTCTACGACATATAAGACAGACAGGGAGAAGACTCATGGTCACTATGACAACATGTGACTGAGACAAGGAAGCAAGGCCAAGACTGACTTAGGACAGAGAGAGCCCTTACAGTACTTATATTATAACATCAGAATAAGCTGTAGCTTATGGTTTAGGACTTATAGCTTATAACTCTGTAATATATTAGACTGCTTATAACTATATGATCTATTGTAGGTTAGACTTTAATTCCATCACTGATCTAATACATGTGGATGCCATTCAGACTAATAGAACAGGACATTTTACTGACAGGACATTAGACAGATAAGGTTTACTCAGTTATTTGGATAACAACTAGCAAGGCCAGTTGATTAGACACTAGACAGAAGTTAAGGTGACCAGCACATGTGCTCGCATGAGACAGTCAGGGGTCTGAGGAGATTCTTCTAGGAGGTGTGCAAACAACAATGCTAAGGCTATATAAACCAGTTTATTTGGGGCATCATTTGGGGCATTTTTCCCAACACATCTTGATGCCTTGTTATGAGATGACCCTGTAATCATAACAAGGAGAACTTTATTAAAGCATTCTATTATCTACCACAACCTGACTCCTGAAACTATAATTTCAACGAAGATGCTGTTAAGCCTGGAATTACCATCTTACAACAGGCCTACCCATAATAACAGGCCTTTCCTAGGCTATTTCATTAGATTTTATCTAAACAATGCATATTATTAATTATTGCGTCTGTCTATTTCAAAGAAAGAGGGAAGAGGCAAATGAGCATTCTTTCATGCCTTCATGACAGTGAAAATAGCTGGCCTGGAACCACAGTGGGAGCCACCAACCCCTGTGCTGAAGGCCTCAAAACCTGCTACCATCACCTACAATAAACAACACTAACCCTTATCTCACACACACACACACACAAAATTAAATAAATATTTTTCATTTGTACAAATGTGTCAATTATCAGATCCCTTCCCCACCCAAACCCTCGCTGCGAAAATGTAACTCTGAACTTAGTTCAAAACTTGAGAGCCCTGTATCAGACAAAATATGAAAAGTTGGATTTAGCATCTAGGTAGGGAACAGTCGCGGGCCGTGCATTTTACACCTAGGCCTTTAATATCTTCCCGAAATTAAAACACATTATAATTACCTCACAATGACATTCTAGGGCTTTTGTATATATTATACAAAATATAAATAGGCTACATCGTATTTCCTTCAAGTTATATTTCTTAACGTTAGTATGTCAGAACTCAGAAATACCACTTTTTTGTTCACCCAGAAGTTTTGCAAACTACCAACATTTGTCTTTCCTCCCAGAAGGTGGCTTTCAGAGGCTAGGTCCCGGGCGTTCCTCATGCCGTTTTCTACAGTCATAGTATGTACCGAATAGCCTAATAACTTGCATCCTTCATTCGTTCCTGTACTTAAATGTGCGCATTTCCTTGAGGATTCTAATATGTTTTACCTATAATTTTACAAATATTAGGCTACATGAAAATAACAATGAGAAAAACAATATCGCATTTCGCCATTTGAACTCTACTGGACAACTCCTGAGGAAAATAGTTTTTTTCGTCTTTGGAATGATTATGCATTTTAGGCGCATTTAAATCGCTTTTCTTTCTTTTTTAAATAGCAATAAAGACAGTTTTACAGCTTTATAAGCATGGTCTCTAAATGACGAAGTAGACTGTCATTATCATCAATATGAAATATATGCATAGGGCTGAACAGTTCCATTGAAACATTTACGTGAATCAGATTTACAACTATGGCCATCTATAGCTAATCTGTATACGCTTGCATAACGCCAGCATAACACTCTAAATGTGGAGGAAGCATCGACTTGGAGTATTGGGCCTTTTTCACAAGTACAAGTATGAGTACTTATGCCCAGTATCGGACCGATACCAAGTACTGGTATCGGTATCGGCCCATCCCTAAGGCCCTGCTAGTAAAAATATATAAAAATCCACCAAACTCACCAAAGCTGTTCATTATTTGAAGACAAAGTCCGTCCTCCTTTCTCTTTTAAAAAGACTTCTATGACATGCAGGGGTGGGCCGTCAGGGCCTGCAAAGCCTTCTCTTTGCGTTAAGTTCCAATAAAAGATCTTGCCCAGTGCTGAGAGTTGATCCTGCCCAGTCCTATATTCGCCACCAAAGCTACTTCTTCACCTCCATCTGCCATTCTGCTAAAAGTAAAAAATCTAACAATCTAAAAATTTAAAGTTTAAAGAAATCGGAGATGGGTGTAAGCTAAGCTAGTTCTTGTTCGATTGGCAAACTTTTTTAACATTTTTTTTGTTAAACTTTATTGAACTGCCACTCCTATTAGCAACAGAAACTATGCTGACCTAAGGCTAGGCCTGCAGAAACGCTTTAGTTGGTCAAAGAACACACCCAACATGGTAAAGTCGAAATCTGATTGGTTCAAAATATGACAATCAACAACATGGTCCTGATGGGCTTTAACAGCAGACGGTATTCACTCGGAATTCTGAATGCCCCAGTCTACCCGGAGACAACGCAGATGAAAAAATCTTATTGGATAAAAGCTTTCATTTATATGAGCTGCGCTAAAAGCAAGGCAACTGAAAAGAGCGTACTGTAGCAATGAAATTACATTATAGAACAATTGAAATAAACTTTGTAAAATATATATAGTGTTAATGAAAAAATATATTCTGACTATCTTGGGGCCTGCAGAGAAGGCTTTGCAGGCCCTGACGGCCCACCACTGGTTTATGAGAGTTAAGTAGAATTCAGTAATAATTAGATGGTTGAACAATTTGGAAACGAAAAAGCCATACAGTCGTATACAAAGTTTTAGGCACCCCTGACAATTTACATGATTTTCATTTATATAATATAGCCGCAAGCGGCGATTTGCGGGTTCAACCCTTTTTTCTCAATAGCGAATTCAAAGTAATTTAACACAAGTTTCAACACTGTTATAAAACATATCATTTTTATGATCTATAGCTTGATTTATGTAATTCCATGTGCAGTTATTATACATTTAAAGTGCCCCCTAGTGGTCAATTTGAATGAGACTTGCAGGGCATGGTTCAGTTACTAATTAAGAGATTTGTCATGATTGGAGAATGAATATGCAATTAATAGTAACATTTGTGTACTGCCACTCACCTATCTTGCGCTTGTAGCACCCCCTAGTAGTCAATGTATATGAAATTGTCTGGGTATATCTGGGGAACTTATCTGAACATATCCTGTGAGTTTTGTGATGATTGGCCTTACGGTTGCTGATTTGTATTCGTTTGTCCAGAGCCACACCCCTTCAAAAATCATTGGTCAATAACTTGAAATGTGATTGAGATTGACATGTTGTGTTCAACATCAAATAAGCTTGATCCAATAATGATTCACTAAAAAATGTTGTGGCAATTGGAGCTACGGTGTAGGAGAAGATAAAAGCACCCCCTAGTGGTCAATTTGAATTATTATTGCAGGGTGCGGTTCAGTTACTTATGATAATATATCCTGAGAGATTTGTCATGATTGAAGGTTGAATATAGGCTTAATAGTACAATTTGTGTAATGCTACTGACCTATTTTTTGCTTGTAGTGCCAACTAGTGGTACATGTATATGAAACTGTCTGGGTATATCTGGGGCACGTATCTGAACATATCCTGTGAGTTTTATGGCGATTGGCCCTACGGTTGCTGATTTGTGTTCATTTATGTCCAGAGCCAGGCCCCTTTTGAAGTTCATTGGTCAATAACTTGAAAAGTAATTGAGATATTGACATGTTTTATTCAAACATTATTAAGCTTGATCCAATGATGATTCACTTTAAATAAGGTGGCAATTGGAGCTATGGTGTAAAAGAATATGTCAAATTTAATTTTTTCTAAATATTCAAAATGGCGGAATATTTCACACCTGTGATTCAACATTGTTATAAAACATATTCTGCAAGTTTTTTAACAATTGGACAAACATTTTATGATCTATAGTTTGATTTGTGTAATTCCACGTGTAGTTATTATACATTTAAAGCACCCCCAAGTGGTCAATTTGATTAAAACTTACAGGGCATGGTTCAGTTACTTAAGAGGACATGTCCTGAGAGATATTTCATGATTGGAGAGTGAATATGCGATTAATAGTTCAATTTGTGTTTTGCTACTCACCTATCTTGCGTTTGTAGCGCCCCCAGTGGTGCATGTATTTGAAACTGTCTGGTTATGTCTGGGGCATTTATCGGAACATATCCTGTGAGTTTTGTGATGATCGGCTCTACGGTTGCATACATTTGTGTTCATTACTGTCCAGAGCCACACCCCTTTCAAAGTTAATTGGTCAATAACTCGAAAAGTAATTGCGATATAACATGGTTTATTCAACTTTTAATACACTTGGTCCAATGATGATTCACTGAAATTTTGGTGGCAATCGGAGCTACGGTGTAGGAGGAGATGTCAAAAATGTGTTTTTCCAAAAATTCTAAATGGCAGACAATTTTTGTAGGCAGACCTTAATGGTTCTTGAGTTTTTTTTTGTAGAGCACACTGAGCTGCACCTGTGTGAGAAATTTCAAGTTAATCTGACTTACGGTGTGAGGGGCGTGGCCTTTCAAAGTTTACATTTTGACGCCTTAATACAGCGCCACCATGTGGCCGATTGGGGTTATATTTCTATGGAAGCACATGCACACCATTTCCAGTTATTCCCCTAAGTTTCTTGTTTCTAGCTCATTCCAGCTCACGGGAATTTCACCCGGCATGGCAGGCAACAAATATTAATAATAATAACCATTTCACACAAAAAACAATAGCGTTCTACCACTTCCTGGTTGAACCCTAATAATAATAATAACAAATAAAGTTGCAAGCAATGATGGGACGGGGTACTCCGGTATGGAAAGGATAGCAAAATAGGCTTCCAATGGTACCAACATTACTTTCTAGCATGTACGGTTCAGGAAATATGACACTGTGACGTTATCGTGAGTCATTGAACCATCGGTCAGCCATTTTGTCTGCCATTTTGCATTTTATTTCTTAGTGCTTATCACCCTATAGGGATGCCAGTATAAGAAATATGTATACCGAAAGCCAGGTCAATCAGACTTATTGTTGATTTTAAGATGATTTTTATAGGTTTTGGCAAATTTTCAATGTACCGAAAAATCCAAGATGGCGGACTTTATGTATTCTTGAGGCTAATTTGTTCATCATGAGAAATAAGGCAGGTACACAAAGCTTCTGTAAGGTAGGTGAAACTGTGTGGAAATGGCAATATGTTGAAATTCATAAATAAATAAAAAAATGCCCGGATTTGAGTCTTGATATCACCGGCTGTGATGAACCCACATGGACAGTTCACCCACCTTTCTTAGCAGCAGAACTCCCTCTTTCCCATGATATCATTCATTACTTTCTATCATGTATGGTTCAGGAAATATGACACTATGATGTCATTATTTATCAATAAACCATGTGTTGGCCATTTTTTCGTCCATTTTGTATTGTATCTCTTAGTCCATATCACCATTAAGGAAGGCATATATGAGACATGCAAGTCAATCAGAATTTTTGTTGATTTTAAGATAATTTTTATAGTTGTGGTCAAATTGTCATTTATGGGCAAAAGTGACCAAACTTTGAGAGTCAATATCACAGGCTGTGATGAACCCACATGGACAACCCAGACCTTATTCTTTGCAGTGGAACTCCCTCTTTCCATTTGTTCCATTGTTACCATTACCATTACTTTCTATCATGTATGGGTCAGCAGATATGACATTGTGAGGTCATCATGTATCAGTGAACCATTGGGTCTGCCATTTTGTCTGCTATTTTGCATTGTATTTCTTAGTGCTTATCACCCTTTAGAGATGCCAGTATACGAATAATGTATACCGAAAGCCAGGTCGATCAGACTTAGGCCGGCTGCAGACTGGCTGCGTGGCGTTAGCGTGGCGTTTCTGTTGCGTGTCAGTTGCGTGGCGGCTGCGTGGCGTTTTCTATGTCTTTGCACACCAGAAACGTTTCTGATGCGGCGCTGCTGCTGCTAGGTGACAGGTACAGGGAGGGCTATATCTCGGGACATAGGCGCCGACAGACCAGTCTACATTTGGATTTGCGGTGTGATGCTCTTGCCTTTATGACAACAATTTAAACTGTTATCACACACCTTTCAAACAGTGATGAATAAATATATACTGATTTGAGTAAAAAAAAATGTTTTGTCAAACTCAACGTCAGAAGTACTGTGAAAACTGTGTTTGATAACACTAGCAATATATTACCTGCTCAATGAATGCCTTTTAATTTATGGATGTTAAAAAACATGTATTTTGTGTATAGTTTTGACAAGTTAGATGTGCACAACGATTGTGCGTTGGCGAATGGACAAGTCAACGTTGACATTCTGTAGGCTTATATGATGTTACCCAATAAACCCCCTTATAACATGTAAAGCATACAATGCTGTAGCTACTAGGTAACCCTTGTAAAGTAGATTCAATTTAAAATGGGTCGCATTTCCCTGATTGCCTCTATCTGGAAGAGAGCAGATCTGATAAAAGTTTAGGTTGATAAAAAAATGGGAACAGTCATCTTGATCTTGGTATGGCGCCTTTGTTTGGCTTAGCCGCTGCAACTGGATGTGGACTGAAGTCCCGACTCGTTTTGTTTGTTTCCTGTGTTTCGTTGTTTTTAAGCTTGCCTAAAAAGGTGTCAACTGCCTGGGTATACGATCCTCATGCAATGTTGTCCATCAGATCCTCCATGATAGAAAGTGGGGGCACATATGCTCTGAGAATGAATGAGCCGGGTGCTTACACTACCAGTTCCCCATTTCTTCGTCCGCTAACGCCTGCTGGCTCTTCGTTGTACAACAAATGTTTACATCGAGTCCCGAAAAAGCGGCGGAGAAAGCGTGGTAGAAGGGCTGGGAGGCAGGTTCAATTAAGAAGAGCCCTAAGAAATGTACCTTTTGCAACTTCTCCGGAGAGTATTCCCTTGTTCTGGTGTCTGACTGACGGTGAATTAAGACCTTCATTTCTTCATTCTGTCTTCCCTGACGTCCATATGGGCCTGATCATCAGACCTCGGAGAAACCGTACCACTAAACGCGGTGCCTGCGACAAGCACCTGAGGCTACTGCTACGGGCCTCTGCGATAAGTGTTAATCCTACACCTCTCAAGATGGCTTTGATAAACGCATGCTCAATTTCAAATAAGGCATTTTTTCTTAACGATTTGTTTACTACGAAGAACCTGGATTTTATGCTGCTTACGGAGACATGGGAACGGAATATGGAGTATTGTCATTTGAACGAGCTTTGCCCTGTGGATTGTACTTTTATCAGCACACCGAGACTTTCGGGCCGTGGTGGTGGTCTTGCTGTGGTTTTAAAAAATAGTTTCACCTGCCAGTCGATGAACACTGAAACATATTCTTCCTTCGAACTGCAACTGACGAAAGTGGGTCGTTTAAAGCAATTCTAATGTATTTTAGTGTATAGGCCGCCTGGGCCAACGATGTCTTTTCTGAGTGATTTCACTGATTTTTTATCATCAATTATTAAGCTGGATAGAGTGCTCATTGTTGGTGATTTTAATATCCATGTTGATGATAACACTTGCAACAATGTCTCTGATTTCGTAAACATCACGGAATCTTTTAACTTTATTCAACATGTCTCGGGGCCTACGCACAATAAGGGCCATACTCTCGATCTTGTCTTCTCCCATGGTTTAAGCATTTGCAGCTTACTTATTGAAGACACTTTTGTTAGTGACCATAATTGCGTTTTATTTGATCTTGTTGTTAATGGTGATCCTCTGCCTGTTAAACATGCTTTTTGCACGCGTTTTATAAACCAGCTTGCTGTGGAAAAATTCTCTGCTGCGTTTGACACAAGCTTGGTTCCTCGCGCTAATGATGTGGATGCTCTTGTGCTATCTCTACCCACTTTTCTAGCCTATTACCAACATGTATGGAGCTTTTATAGAATTTCCCCATTGAAAAATCACTTTCATTCTAGCTAGAAATTTACCCTGGCATCTCTGCAGCTAAAACGTCCTTGAGGCTTTGCTCTTGCCTTTACGACAACAATTTAAACTGTTGTCACACATCTTTCAAACTCTGATAAATACATATATAGCTACTGATTTGATTACAGCAAAGACAACGTCGGCAGTATTGACGGCAAAATAGGCTACAGTATTTATTGACAGGTGCAATATTTGAAAATCAATAATATTTTTTTATTTTTTTTATTTCATTTATATCTGCATTTGTCTAAAACCTAGAGACGTTCAAACTTTAAAATATAATTTATTCAATGTATTCATGTCAAAATGACATATAAACATCTTTTCATATGCTATTTTGCCTGGAAACGCTTCCAACACGCTTGCCTGTCGAGTGAAAAATAGGCGTCGGTCCTATTTCTAGCATGCAAGCGTTTTCGGCGCGGCTCGAGACGCGCCTGAGACGCGCGTGTCACGCAGGCATTGTGCAAGCTCCAACCTGTTAACATGGAAGCCGAAATAAAAATGCTCACGCCACGCTCACGCCACGCAGCCAGTCTGCAGGCGGCCTTATTGTTGATTTTAAGATGATTTTTATATGTTTTTGGAAATTTTCACTGTACAGAAAAATACAAGATGGCAGACCTTATGGGTTCTTGAGGCTTTTTTGTTCATCATGGGAAATAAGGTAGGTGCACAAAAATGTAGCACTCTAGTTTAATCTGGGTGAAAATTAACTAATTGAGTCATGTGCTACAGCACCCCTGGTGGAGGAATCGAGGCGGGCTTGGTTTGGTAGGTACTCATGGGTTACAGTTTAATGGGACAAAGTTATACAACTTTTTACCATGTACTTTTTATGTTATTAAGAAATTTAGGGCAGAAGAATAATAGGACTAACGATTACAATAGGGTTACTCCTTCGGGGTACCCCTAATAATAACCATTCAACACAAAAACAATAGGGTTCTACCACTTCGTGGTTGAACCGTAATAATAACCATTTCACACAAAAACAATAGTGTTCTACCACTTCGTGGTTGAACCCTAATAATTGGGTGTTTGGATCAGCAATTATATTTTGAGCTATCAAATAACTGAAGTAATACACAGTAATATTTTAGGTGTATTGGATGAATAGAAAATGTGCAATATGCATCCAAATGAAATTAAACAGGTGAAAACATTTGGGCACCCCAACAGAAATATCACATCAATATTTAGTTGAGCCTAGCAGAAATAACAGCCTCTAGACACTTCCTATAGCAGTGGTCCTCAAACCATTCCATGGAGGGCCTAGTGTATGCAGGTTTTCGCTTTTACCTTGTACAAGCCTGATGGAGTAGTTCACCAATTGGTTAGTATTTCCCCTCACCTGACAGTCTAGGTCCTAATTATGCTGTTATTGAAGGGAAAGACCAAAAACCAGCATACACTAGGCCCTCCATTGAAGGTATTGAGGACCACTGTCCTATAGCCTGCAATGAGTGTCTGGATTCTGGATGAAGGTATTTTAGAAGATTCCTCCTTTCAAAGCCTCTCCAGTTCAGTTAGATTTGATGGTTGCCGAGCATGGACAGCCCACTTCAAATCACCCCACAGATTTTCAATGATATTTAGGTCTGGGGACTGGGATGGCCATTCCAGAACATTGTACTTGTTCCTCTGCATAACTGCCAGAGTATATTTTGAGCAATGTTTTGGGTGATGGAACATACGAGCCCGTCCTCCCCAATTAAGATCCACTGACCCCGGCTGATACATACATACATACTTACATACATACATACATACATACATACATACATACATACATACATACATACATACATACATACATACATACATACATACATACATACATACATACATACATACATACATACATACATACATACATACATACATACATACATACATGTCACGCTTGGGGATAGGAATCAGGCAGGGACCCAGGTTGGAATTAACATAAGAATACCTAGACAAGCTGGCGCCATGTAACCAAATACTATTTATGTTGTAGCCATTGGTGAGATTCAAACTAATGCGATCTAATTGGGCCAATACGAAATCAGTATTAAATTTTCTATTGTGACATCATTCTCTGTATGAAAATGTCTGCTATGGGACTATCAAGGGCTTTTCATCTGCAGAGAAAACTCGGCTTTAAGACATTACAGTCTATGCTCCATTCTACACATTTTCCGGACTCTGAGTAAATTAATTTAATGAGTAAATGTATAAAAATAAACAACAATTGCTGTTTTCGGGGTTTCAAAAAACATGCTCTAGTTAAACCATAAAAATGTTGACATTGTTGCCTTTAGAACACTACTAGCTCGAAGTAGGATTCTGTTGCAGTAGAAGTCTTTCCAGCCACCCGTAACCTCGCAGTGGCTGAATGACATCATGTCCTCTTTGCAACTCCAGAAAATCAAGTATTCACTTAGGGGATCATATTACAAATTTCTGGATAAATGACAGACCTTTATTTCTTATTTTAATAACTTGCAGAGGCTCCCTTCTGAACTGCCATAAGCCAAAGAAACTTCTATATTGCAGATAGACACTGTTTATTTCTTTTTGTTTATGTTTGTCATCTTCTTGTTTGTCTTCTGCCCAATTAATTATTTCATTTAGTTATTTATGTAGTTTTTTTATTTATTGTCTCTGACTCATTGTGTCATGTATTTCTGTTGGATTGTCTGTGTGGGACGGGAGTGAGTATTGGGAGTGGGGAGTGATGGGTATTGGGGGGATCAGGGAGAGAGTTCCAGGTTTGATGGATGGATTGGAGGGCTGGGTAGATGATTGGTTTTGTTGGGATGTTTGAGTGGGGGGGTAACATATCTGTTGTACATTCCCTTTTGATCCTATATTGTTATATTTGTTATAAATAGATATATATATATATATAAAGAAGAATAAATTAAATGTTTTGGCATGGCCAAGTCCTGACCTTAGTCCAATCAAATTGTTGCAGAAGTACCCGAAGCGAGCAGTTCATGTGAGGAAACCCACCAACATCCCAGAGTTGAAAGTGTTCTGTACAGAGGAATGGGGTAGAATTCTGCCCAACTGATGTGTAAGACAGACCAACAGTTACCGGAAATGTTTAGTTGCAGTTAATGCTGCACAAGTAGGTCACACCAGATACTGAATGAAAATGAATGCATACAGTACATTTACCACCCATAGAAATGTAAATATGGAACATTTTCCTCAATTAATAAATGACATAGTATAAACATTTTGTCTCATTTGTTTAATTGGCTTGTCTTTATCCACTTTTAGGAGTTGTGAAAGACATCTGATGATGTTTTAGATCATACTGTATTTATGCAAAAATGATCTTAATTGTTTTATTGAAAATTCAAAAAAATATACATATTTTCAAGCACCACTGTATGTACAGATGGGTGACAAATGAAAGGAAAACCAACATGTCACAGTAAGGTGTTGGGCCACTACAAGCTCCCAGAACAGCTTGAATGATCTTGGCATGATCCCTCTAGTACTCTGCTGAGGGATGGAGCTTCCTAAATATATTCCCTCACTTGGTGTTTTGACATTGGTTGTGGAGAGAGCTTACAAGTTGGTCCATAGGTGTTCAGTATAGTTGTGATCTTGTGACTACAAAGCCATAGCATATGATTGACATCATTTTCATACTCATCAAACCATTAATTGACCCCTCGTGCCCTGTGGATGAGGGAATTGTTATCCTGGATGAAATCACTCCAATCAGGATAGACATTTTTCACCATGATATAAAGTTGATCACTCTGAAAAACTTTGTAATGATATCCCTTCCCTCTGAGAGGAAAAGTAAATGCAAAACCTGTCAGGAAAGTGCAACTCGCAGAATCTGAATTTATTATGTTCCTACACTAATTTTTTCAGGTTCTTCCTTTAATTTGTCACCAGTCTGTACATAGTGTATGCATATGCATACCATTCTGTATGTAAGCCTGTGGGACAGACTTACTAATGAATCTACATTTTTATACTTTATGTGTGATGTTTCTCCATCCCAAGAAAGGCATAAGTTATTCAGCACGCATGAGAGTGGGGTGTGTCAAAGACTGGGACACAGGGCCTTTGACTATAGGAACGCAAGGAAGAACCACAGCTACATTGTTGCTTGGTGGCTGCAAAGACTGTCAGTTGCCATGGCTGCCCAGTTCTCAGGGTGTGGGCATGGTCAAAGATGGCATTGTCTGAGAAAAATGTCTGGTTCATGTCCCTGATGTCACGCAGGCAATTTAAATGAAATCAATGAGAACAAATGTTTCTCATTTGGGAGGGAATGCTATGATTCTGACAGACAAGGTCACTTCAGCTTAGAATTCACGTTCAAAAAATGTCCCGTGGCTTTCCCGTTACAATAATCTATATTTTTATCTCAGGTAGAACCATTTTGGTTCCAGATAAAACAATCTTGGGTTTCAATTTTGAGTTTCAATTTTAAAGTTTCACATCAGGAATTATCTTTAACATTGACAGTGATGATGGTCTGTATCCGATGTCTAATTTGGTGTTTGAGGATCATGGCAGGACAATCCCATACACTTTATCCGTTTAGTAATGACAATAAAACTACATTAATAAAATCTACATATCGTGAGATCCTACGTCAGTGTGCAGTTAAAAGACTCGTCCTGAGAAGGGTAAATGTACATATGCCTAGCACTGTCTGGAAGTATACGCTTGCTAGAGATTTAAAGTTTTGGGTATCACTGTCACCCGTTCTGCTCGATAGCCCACTGGCTTTCGTTATTTGTTTTCCATGTTAAAATAAATGTGAGTAACCAGAAAGATCCTGCCTCCTTTCTACACACTTGCTGTCACAATTAGTCTCTTTCTTGTTGCGCTGATTCTATTGATAGGTACAGTGCATCCAGAAAGTATTCACAGCACTTAACTTTATCCACATTTTATGTTACACCCTTATTCCAGAATGGATTATATTAATATTTTCCCTCAAAATTCTACAAACAATACCCCATAATGACAATATGAAAGAAGTGTGTTTTAAATTTTAAGCAAATAAATAAAAGAAAAAAGCACATGTACATAAGTATTCACAGCCTCTGCTCAAAACTTTGCTGAATCACCTTTGGCAGAAATTACAGACTCAAGTCTTTTTGAGTATGATGCTACAAGCTTGGCAGACCTACAGTATTTTTGGGCAGATTCCTCCATTCATCATTACAGGACCTCTCAAGCTCCCCCAGGTTGGATGGGGAGTGTCGATGCACAGCCATTTTCAGATCTCTCCAGAACTTTTCAATTGGGTTCAAGTCTGGGTTCTGGCTGGGCCACTCAAGGACATTCATAGATTTGTCCTGTAGCCACTCCTTTGCTATCTTGGCTGTGTGCTTAGGGTCATTGTGCTGTTGGAAGATTAACCTTCACCCCAGTCTGAGGTCCAGAGTGCTCTGGAGCAGGTTTTCAGTAAGGATGTCTCTGTACATTGCTGAATTCATCTTTCCCTCGATATTGACTGGTCTCCCAGTCTCATTGGGATGGTAGTGGCTAGGTGATGAGCCATGCCTGGTTTCCTCCAGACAAGATGCTTGCCATTCAGACCATAGAGGTCCATCTTTGTTTCATCAGTCCAAAGAATTTTGTTTCTGATAGTCTGACAGTCCTTCAGGTGCCTTTTGGCAGACTCCAGTAGGGCTCTCACTGAGGAGTGGCTTAACATCTGGCCACTCTACCATACAGGCCTGATTGGCGTAGTTCTGCAGAGATGGTTGTTCTTCTGGAAGGTTCTCCTCTCCACAGAAAATTGCTGGAGCTCTGTCAGTATGAACATCGGGATCTTGGTGACCTCCCTGAGTAAGGACCTTCTCCCCCCATCGTTCAGTTTGGCCGGGTGGCCAACTCCAAGAAGAGTCCCGGTGATTTAAAACTTATTCCATTTACAGATGATGGAGGCCACTGTGCACATTGGGGCCTTCAATGCTGCAGATATTTTTTTGTACCCTTCCCCAGATCTGTGCCTTGATACAATCCTGTCTCGGAGGTCTACAGACAATTCCTTGGACTTCATGGCTTGGTTTTTGCTCTGACGTCCACTGTTAACTGTGGGTCTTTATATAGACAGGTGTGTGCCTTTCCAAATCATGTCTATAAAACAGAATTTAACCTAGGTGGACTCTAATCAGGTTGTGAAAACACCTCAAGGATGATAAGTGGAAACAGGATGCACCTGAGCTCAATTTTGGGTGTCATGGCAAAGGCTGTAAATACTTAGGTGCTTTCATTTTTTATATAAATTTGCTAAGATTTCAAACACACTTCTTTCACATTGTCATTATCGGGTATTGTTTACAGAATTTAGGGAAATAATGAATTTAATGCATTTTAGAATAAGGGTATAACATAACAACATGTGGAAAAAGTGAAGCACAATGAATACTTTCCGTATGCACTGTACTTCATTAAGATGTATTTTCTACTGAAATATCTAATGAATTATGTCACTAGCTTAAGATGAATACAGTAACTGTATGTTACTTTGAATAAGAGTGTCTGGTAAATGAATATGAAATATATATGTTTGGGAAGGCAGACACTGCAGTAATGATATGCCTTTTTCATATGATTTGTCAAGCAAGTGTCTCTAACATACAGTAATTGTACTGCTACAGCATGGGTTGAAATCTGGCCCACTGCTCTTTATGGAAAAAACAATCATTCTTTGTTACACCACTGTCATTATAAAGAAAAATATATCTTTCTATCAAATGTATTATATAATCATATATTATATCAAACATACACTCATCGGCCACTTCATTATGTACACCTTGCTAGTAATGGGTTAGACTCCTATTTGCCATCAGTATTGCATTCATTCTTCATGGCATAGATTCAACAAGGTGCTGCAAACATTCCTCCGATATTTTGGTCCATATTAAAATTATTGCATCATGCAGTTGCTGCAGATTTGTCGGCTGCTCATCCATGATGCAAATCTTCCGTTCCACCACATCCCACATGTGCTTGATTGGATTGAGATCTGGGGCCTCATTTATAAAACTTTGTGGTGAATTTGCGTCAGAAGTGGCGTATGGATGAAATATAGGATGTGCGTACGCACAGACATATTCATATTTATAAAACCGTGTGCACGCACGTCCTATGCCATTTTCCCTTTATGAATCACAATCAACTCTAATACCTGGCACAGCTTTTGCGGCTTCATGTCACGCCCATATTTGTCCATAGTCAGTGAAACGCCCCCCAACTTAATATTCATTGATGAGAAATCATGGCAAACACAGAGGGGATAATCAAAAAATGAAACTTCACTCAGTGTGAAGTAGAAATTATTGTTGGCGTGGTAGAGAAGAGGAGGAAAATGTTGTTTGGAGGGCACAGTGTGGATATTACTAATGCCAAAAAGTTGCGTTGGAGTGGCAAAAGTTTGCAAACGCTGTGAATGCTGCAGCCTCAGAAAGTCGGACCATGGCCGAAATAAAAAAGTGGTCAGTGTAACGACCAGCCCAGTGTGGGCTGGCACACATAGACTGACACATGGACGCTTTACATATTGCGTAGTTTAATTTGTGTAGTTCTATATTGTTTAGTTATTTCATGGTGTGTATGTTCTTCCATATTCAGTGATTTGCATGGTGTTTGAGTTTATCCTTAAATAATGTGTAATGTCCCTTTATGTTGTTTAGGTATGCCTTACTCTCTGTTTGGGTTGTCATGACTATAGGGTTAGACTAGATGAGGCAGATATCTGGTAGAACGGGCTGATTAAATATTAAGAACAGCCGTGCTAGATTAGGTAGGGTAGCTTCCAGCATATATAGACAACCCAAACGAGAGAGGCATGGGTCATTGATTGTAAACTGAGTCGCGTTGGTGAGTGTTCATATTATATTTCGCGTGACTCATTGATTGCCTCTATCCTGCTTATTTATATTCGCTACCCTGTGCGTGAAAAGGAATATTGTTTATAAGCTTATATATATGAAGGTGTTTGTTTCACGTTCTGTTAAGATGTCCAGGAGTTTCTACAACTGTTAGAGTTCTGAATGTTTAGGCGTTCACCCTGTACCATGAAGTTAGCCAGTGCCCATACCACTGTTAAGAGTACGTAGCTAATAACATATTCTGTGAGCTTTCGCTTTATTCTGCTTAACCTGACTCATTCACAAGCTGTATGTTCCCAGAGCATTCTGGAATAAACGAAACACAACTGCCATCTACTGCCTTTGAGTCTCCCTCTCTCAACACCACCCACCGAAACCGTGACAGTCAGATATCAAAGTCAATGCCAAAAAGCGTCTAGCGTTTCATTGTGAAAGCCTGCCATGGGTGGGGGAAGATTAGTTACATTAGTGAGCAATATGCATCATTAAATATTTGGACATTAATGGAATGAAAATGCTTACGATTAATGAAAGCATTTTCTTTCTCAATCGGTCCCCTTACGGCAACATGAGTGCAGTCAATAGCACTGATACATTTGGGAATCCGGACATAGCTGCAAATTGTGCTTTTGTGTTTGCCTGTTCACACGCGGAGTACGGAAACTTCATGTAGGCTAATTATGCGACAAGCCTAACATGTCTGGCATAACCAGGCTAAGGGTTGGCTGAGATATCCCTGACCTGTCAGCCAATTCCTTCTGGAAAGTGCCAGTCGCCAGAAATCCTGTTATGAGTGTTATGAAAGGCACCACTAAATATAATGCACTGTTAGGCTATTATTATTATCTTCTAACAGCGCAAGATCAGCCATTGTGCATCAATAGGCTATGCATTGTGATGGAATGGCTTTTTATAACCATCCATTTCACTGTATCTGATAATCTACAGATGTCAGTATTAACCTAATTGTAAATGGGAAATAGTTCTGCGCAAATGGAACTTCTTGCACCTTTCAAAATGGTTAAAACATGCGTCTCGACGGAACACATTTAATAATGAAACAAACTAAATGCATTAAATGAACACTATGATTATGTAGCTGATGACGACATATACAATGAAAACTACTTTAGCCAATGGACAATAAAGACTGTCTATCTATCTGCACTGCCAGACAGAGAGATCGACAAGAATATCAGTTTTAAACATGATTTTGTTCTGTTTACCGTATTATTTATGAGGATGAATTACATAACATGCCTATATACAGGTCCTTCTCAAGAAATTAGCATATTGTGATAAAGTTCATTATTTTCCATAATGTAATCATAAAAATTTAACTTTCATATATTTTAGATTCATTGCACACCAACTGAAATATTTCAGGTCATTTATTGTTTTAATACTGATGATTTTGGCATACATGTCACGGATAAATGATGGATCTGGAAACAGATGCAGGTATAGCGAATATTTATTCCTTAGAAGAGAAGTCCAGGCATGAAAATAACAACAGGCAACTAGCGTATACCGTCACAGGAAACAATAATCGACCCCGAGGTGATCACAGCACCCGGCATAAATACTCTGGGGATTGATCTTGATACAGGGCACCTGTGTGCGCACCAATAAGAAACATAGAGAAGGCTAGCACTCTCCCCTGA
>JACXGM010005704.1:0-34472 GCA_016801145.1 Umbra pygmaea
CAAAAAACGTTTGGTATACCTCTACTGGGATGCCATCCAGTCCGGGAGTTTTTCCATGTTTAAATGTTTTGATAGCTTCAAGCATTTCCTCTTCAGTAATTAGTCCTTCGCATGAGTCTCTTTGCGTAGTTGTTAGTTTTAAGTTATTATCAGGGAAAAAACTCATACAATTAATATCTGTTAAAGGTACTGGAGAAGATTTAAAGGAAAACATCTGTTTGAAGTATTTTACTTCCTTCTCCAGTATTTCATTTGGCGAGTAGTTAGTGGATCCTTCATTAGTGACAAATTTCAATACATTCTTCTTGGTGGCATTCCTATGTTGAAGATTTAAGAAAAAAGATGTGCATTTTTCTCCATATTCCATCCAACTTGCTTTATTTTTGTAATAAATTATGTTTGATCTTTCTTGTATGAGTTCCTCCATTTCTTTTTGTTTATCCTCCAACTTATTCTGAAACTCCATACTGTAGCTGTTACTGTTGTCAATCTGAGCTATTATGTCTGCAATTTCTTTGGATAGTATGGACTCTTTACATATGAATTGCCTTTTTTTCAAGGAGGAGTACTGAATTGCATGGCCTCTAAAGGCACATTTAAAGGCATCCCACACAATAAGCGGGTCTGCTGTACCTATGTTATGTTAAAAAAATTATACTATAAATTGTTTAGTGCTGGCTAAAAAGAAGATATCCTTTAGTAAGCTTAGATTAAATTTCCAGTACCCTCTTCCCTTGTCTTACATCTTAATTACTTTACTCTAATATTGTGTAATAATGTAGTGTAGAGGTTACAGCATTATAAGTGATACCTCGGAGAGATTCTTGTATTGTAATTTTAATACTAGAATATACATGAAGACTTGAAATAATATTCCAAGCATTTCTTTTAGTAGGCATCATCCTAACAGCATTTGGGCTTGTTGGTAAATAGGATTGGGGATGCATTTGTATTAAGCATGCAATTTTTTTCTAATCTCTTTTATGTTGACAGTAGTCGATACTGGAACTCCTTTTCATTTCATTCCTTCCTCTTGCTGTCAAAGACTGGTACACACTCACTATATAAGGTCCCTTTCAAATCGCACACCAGATTTCATTGTGGTACCAATGATTACAATTCAGAAGAGTCAAGGCTGTTAAATGAGCTTGCTCCATTAATAACGAGAACTGTCCCGTCCACCCATTCCACTCCTTGGATAACACCTGAGCTTGATAAATGTAAAACATTTGGAGGTCTAGATAGAGTCACACTCAAAATCAAAGTGGAAAACCACACTAAATGAGGCTCAGTAGTGTGTGTGGCCTCCACGTGCCCATATGACCTCCATACAATGCCTGGGCATGCTCCTGATGAGGTGGCGGATGGTCTCCTGAACGATGTCCTCCCAGACCTGGACTAAAGCATCCGTCAACTCCTGGACAGTCTGTGGTGCAACGTGGCATCGGTGGATGGAGTGAGACATGATGTCCCAGATGTGCACAATCGAATTCAGGTCTGAAGAACGGGCGGGCCAGTCCATAGCATCAATGCCTTCATCTTGCAGGAACTGCTGACACACTCCAGCCACATGAGGTCTAGCATTGTCTTGCATTAGGAGGAACCCAGGGCCAACTGCACGAGCATATTTTCTCACAAGGGGTCTGAGGATGTCATCTCAGTACCTAATGGCAGTTAGGCTTCCTCTGGCGAGCACATGGAGGGCTGTGCGGCCCCCCAAAGAAATGCCACTCCACACCATTACTGACCCACCGCCACACCGGTCATGCTGGAGGATGTTGCACGCAGCAGAATGTTCTCCACGGCATCTTCAGACTCTGTCATGTCTGTCACGTGCTCAGTGTGAACCTGCTTTCATCTGTGCAGAGCACAAGGTGCCATTGGCTAATTTGCCAATCTTAGTGTTCTCTGGCAAATGCCAAATGTCCTGCACGGTGTTGGGCTGTAAACACAACCCCCACCTGTGGACGTCGGGCCCTCATACCACCCTCATGTAGTCTGTTTCTGACCGTTTGAGTGGACACATGCACATTTGTGGCTTGCTGGAGGTCATTTTGCAGGGCTCAGGCAATGATAAAAAACTGACTGATAATTAAATCTATTTCTACCTCCTGTATACTTGATCCTATTCCAACATACATTTTAAAAACCTTTTCATGTTACTCATATTATAAACAGATCTCTTGCTACTGCTTATGTTCAGCGCCATGCAGAGACATTTTTGGGGGCAGGGGCTCAAGTAAAAAAAAGGGCACCCAACACACGCGCATGCACACACATGTCTAGACACACACACACTATTTCATAGTGTCCATTATTCCCATTACCCAATGTTGCCACAACCATTTATAATCACACACTATGTTCTGAAGTTGGGCCTAGTTTAGTCTCCTCTAATACCTTATTCCTTAAAAAAGCACCAAAAGCATTCAGTGGTGTGTTGCATGAGTACCACCTGAGAATGTTTGTAGAGTACCATCTGTAACAGGTTTAGAGTACTATTCTAACGTATCTCTTTTACACTCACGTCCACATCCACACTAATGTCCCTCACATCCCTCCGACCATCACCTGTCTGTGGCTCAGACACAATATGCTGAATTGAAATAGGTCAAATCTAATGTATGGAGACAATAACTACCAATAGCAGTCCAGATGTATTCATGCTTGTTGGTCTAATGTAAGAGCACATAGAAAGTGCACTAATCTGTATTTTGGAAAATGATAAAATGAATGGACTGAATGCAAGATCTCTAAATGACATAAGAACAACAAATTGCAGCTAAAAATTTTCTAAACAGTTGTCTTAATTTATACTATCCGTTTTATCACTCACCTCAGGATCCATCCACCGTAACTCACATCCTGATTCTGGCTCAGACACACTCTGCATTAGTCAAATAATTCAGTCAGACACACACAATGGCCATTCATGTAGTGCAGACTATGTACGGATATATCTTACAGCTCAGTTTAATATGACTCCAGAAACATATCTTAGACAAATAAATTTATATTTCTTCCTCTTAATGATGGTAAAATTAGAGCTAGCCATTGCAAATAGATGACAATTATCTGAAAGAACAAATTAATAAAGCTAAAACAATCTAATATTGCACTAGATACCGCCAGGTTGACTAGTAGAAAGACCTGTAGGCTGGTTGCAGAACAACATTAGCTACTGGTTTTATCTGGTCTAAATGAAAGTTCCCCTTAATGGCTAAAGTATAGATAACTACTGTAGCTAGCCAGCTGATATTTTCCATCCATATATAAATCATCTTCTTTTGCGCTGAAGTCAAATCAAGGCTACTATAGTGTATATATAGTGTATAGGGTAAAGCATGAAATTGATTTCTGAAAAGATTGGCTTTTTCTAAAGAACGCAAGTGGAATGGATTTACAGCGCAGGCATGGGCAGCTAGCTTATATAGAAAAGAAACCGGGTGGTAGCCACTTTCACTGGTTTTAAAATTATGCTTGTTGAAAAGCTTTTGGTGGCAAACATGTACTTCAAAATGACACTACAAAATGAGAAATGTTACTGTATATTTCAACATCAGCTTAATTATTTGGGAAACAATCTCTCTGTGGTGATCTATCTTACCCTGCTTTTCACCGTCTCTTAATACAACAATACGATGCTCGTGCGGGCAGGCAAATGTGACAAAAGTGAAAGGTCACGTTAATAGCGAATTACGTCACCTACCAGCATCAGCACAGGTAGACGAGGCTACCAACTTTACTCCTATATTATTACTTTTAAACATTTTTTATTCTCGATTAATTGATTTACATGTCAATTTTTAAATGTTCATGTGTAATTTACGAAGCATTGAGAATTTAAAATGGCACTTTGGATGTTCGTACACAAAGGGGCAGTTGCTCAGGCACCCATAGCCGCCCCCCCCCCCTGCACGTGCCTGCTTATGTTCCATATGATCTGAAAGTAGCGGCCATCACTCCAATTATAAAGAAGTATGGCCTTAATAACTCCATCCAGAACAATTAGACCAATATCAAACCTCCCATTTGTTGGCAAGCTACTTGAGAAGGTAATTGTGGTACAACTGCAGTCACACTTGGAGAAACAAAATATTTTTCATCCATATCACAGCACAGAAACAGCACTTTTAAAAGAGCTAAATTATCTCCTGGCCTCTGATTCTGGTGCCCATAGTATTCTGGTTCTTCTTGATCTCAGTGCAGCATTTGACACTGGATGCCACTCCAAAATCCTTTAAATAGGTATCACTGGTGCGCCCTTCAATGGTTAACTTCATCTCTATCGGATAAACAGCATTTTGTTAGGATAGGTGAGAATCGATCCTGTGACGTCACTATTTCTCATAGTGTACCTCAAGGTTCTGTACTTGGTCCTCGTATTTCTCATTTATGTGCTCCACAAGGACAGATCAGACGGAATGGTCCCAACTTTCATAGCTACGCTGATTTTATTTAAATTTATTTCACTGTTAAACCGAACTCAGCTTGTCCACCCACTCCTGTTGTCTTTTGCACCTTCAGGAACTTAAAACATGAATGTCAGAGCTTCTTACAGCTTACAGGGGTGATTCTTTTTTTAATATTATTTATTTATAATGATTGACAGAGAAAAAATTACTGAAATAGTGTGTCCAGCAACATATATATCAATACAGTTTTTACAATTGTAGTCCCCCCAACATAATCCCCAACCCCTAAACCAACCTTCCCCGCAGTAATAGCTCAATTTTGAGCAGGCAAAAAACATACATCCATCACTGAGGAATACATTCTGGACAATCTGGATTTAGAGTAATGAACTCTGTTGGTCACCGTAAACTGAATAAATCAAAGTCTAGCGCAAGATGAAGTGGAACTTGTTCTATCGATCACTTCATCCCAGAAATCATCTGAAAATTCAAGACCCATTTCCTGCTCCCAAGCAGTTTTAAGTATATTACTAAGTGTGTATCACAGCACATAATCCAAGAATATATTAGTGAAACTGCAGATTTCTGTTGAGGTAAAAAATTAAATAGCTCATTCCAGGGTCTGGGTAGGTAATAAAGGGAAGCCAACAAATTTGGTAAAGACAAAATGTCTCATCTGCAGATATCGAAAGAAATTAGATGGGGGCAAAGCGAATTTGACCGCCAGGTTAGGAAAGCTTGAACATTTTTCATAAAGATCCTTGAAAGTTGTAATACCATTTTTTTCCCAGAGAGTGAAAGCACTGTCAACCACAGGTGGTGTAAATACATGGTTGTTATTAATAGGGCCCACTAAATGGATGTAGTGGAGAACTTAGTGGCGCCGAAACTGGTACCAGATTTTAAATGTGGAAATTACTACAGGGTTGTCTGAGAAATGTGAGGGAAATGTGGGTAGAGCGGCACATAGTAAGGCAGGGAGAGAGGAGGAGGTGCATGAAAGACCTTCTAACAGGCACCACGATGTATCTGAGGGGTGCTTCCAGAAAAGTAGTTTCTGGAGGTTGGCGGCCCGATAGTAATATAGAAAATTGGGAAGCGGAAGCCCACCACTGAATTTGCATTGCTGAATTAAAAACATGCCGATTCTTGGTGTTTTTCTGGCCCAAATGAAAGAGGAGACCGCCTGATTAATTGCTGTAAAGAAGGACATAAGTAAGAACAAAGGGATGGACTGGAAAAGATACATAAATTTGGGCAAGCTATTCATTTTAACTGCGTATTTTTTTCCCTGAGGGAGAGAGGTAAGTTACCCCACCTCTTAAAATCCGTCTTTCATCTGGGCGAGAAGGGGGGGAAAGTTAGCTGAAAGGAGAGCCGGCAGTGAGCTAGTAACATTCACTCTTAGGTATTCAAAGCCCAACTTATTGAGTTGAAAGGGCAGATCTGTCTGCTGAAGCAATAATGCGGCTGGATTGATTGGGAAACACTCGCTTTTTTGGAGATTTAGCTTGTAGCCGGAGAAAGGACTGAATTTCCTCTGAGATGAATAATGGGAGGGTGGTCTCTAGGTGCCTCGCTAGGACTTTTGCGAGGACCGTTACATCCACATTAAGAAGGGGCCTGTAGGAGGAACAAGAAGTAGGATCCTTCCTACTTTTCTTAAGTAAAAGAGCTATATAAGCTTTTG
Source organism: Umbra pygmaea (assembly GCA_016801145.1). Lineage (NCBI taxonomy): Eukaryota > Metazoa > Chordata > Actinopteri > Esociformes > Umbridae > Umbra > Umbra pygmaea. The sequence goes on from JACXGM010005704.1 coordinate 6,106, forward strand.
TTAAGGTTGTGGGAAGCAGACCGCGGTCCAATGATTCATTATACATTGATAATAGTAAGGGGGCCAAACGCAAGTAAAATTTCTTTAAAAATTCAGTCGGGAACCCATCTGGGCCTGGAGCTTTGCTACTCTGCATATAGTTAATAGACTCAACCACCTCTTCAAGCCTCAGAGGGGAGTCAAGATCAGCTGCAATCTCACAAGCAAGAACAGGGGTATTTAGTGCCTCCAAGAATTGAATCATATTAGCAGTGTCTGGTGGGAACTTAGAAGTATAAAGTGAAGAGTAAAATGCTTTAAATTAGTCATTTATCCCATCTGGGTCTGAGATTAAACAGTTAGAAGAATCTTCAATTAGAGGAATTAGACATGTAGCAGCATGTCGATTTCATTGGTGTGCAAGCAAACGGTTCGCCTTGTCACCTTGTTCACAATATGTAGCCCGCAAAAACAAGAGTAACCGTTCTGCATCCTTGGTGGATAGGAGGTTGAATTCAGTCTGTAGGTTCAAGCAGGCCCGGGGTGGGTAAACGGGAGAACCGGGAGAATTCCCGGTGGGCCGCTAGTTGTTGGGCCGGTAAGTTGGTTCGTGAAACACTATTTTATAATCGCTATACTTGTTGCAATTCGGACTGGGCCACCTGCCTGCAGATGTGAGGTAGTGCGGCCCACTCTTCGAGCGCACCTCTCATTCTCACGTCACACAGAAACACAAGAGCTGCTACACTCCCACGGTCGACATCGAACGAGCCTTCAAAATAGAATTGTGTGACGTGACACCAGCCCAGGAATGTCATTTAGTTTATTAAATATTAAGTGGGTAAACGATAATTATGTTAATAATGTTTATCTAAATTATAATCGCACCAACCTCTTTGCCAAAGAGTGGAATCAAAAATGTTTACTCCCTGCGTGTGATTAACTTCCCGGTAGTCTGTTCTCCTGAGTGTGCGTGACGGCATAGAGACGAAGCAGACGCGTTGCCAGATAAAATAACTTAATAATGTCTATTCGCTACTACAGTATATTAGCTAACTCCTGTGCCTGTTTTAGAAATAGAAAAACTCTTCCAAAACAAAGCAGACTGTTGGAAAATGAGATTTCAAAACGGTAAAGTAAATAGTTGCTGATATTTCAGTCAGGTGTCTATCTATCTAGCTCTACAGTCAGTCAGTAGCCAGCATGCAAGAGCTCTGGTTCTGACAGGGCTGAGCCAGGCAGAAGCTATTGATTATTGGATAAAGTAGGCCTAGGCTATGACATATAGCCTACTAGAATAAAAATAAAATCTCCTCAGAAATCTGTGCTTTGGTATAAGTCCTCTATTAACATTTCAGGTGTTAGTTTTTCAATGTCATTACCATCTATCCAAAAAGAGATATCTTACTTTAGTAATAATTTTGTACTGTAATGTAATTTTTTATGTGAAATTAACTGCTGTGCAACACTGAAAGCTGGTTAATGGAACTGTGTGTAGAGTTTTGAAAAAGAAACCTGGGAAATGGGTCCTAGCAATTGCGAAAAAACAACATAAAAAATAAATGGGCAGTATATAACCTCATTCTTCAAATTTAACATTTACCTTATATGGTCAAGACTCTGTATTTACTGTAGTTGTCTAATTACTGAGGATATTTTGTTTAACCTCTTAAGCCTCGCCCCTAATTCTGCCTAAAAAAACATACCCAAAGTTAAACTCTTGTTACACTGGACCTGAGGCAAGTACAAACATATGGTTGATATTTTTTTAAAGAAAAGACTTTGAAATTTTTGGATATGTAAAATTCATTTCAAACAAATATACACAGTGAATATGGCACAAGATGAAATAAAGAAAATGCATAATTATTTTCTGTTTTTATTTTCTCTTTGAAAGAACCCTACAATGCTATATATTAAGATAGGATACTGGATCCAATTCAAATCATGTTGTTAAGGGGCTGGCCACATTAGTCTAACATTTTGTAGTGATTGAGTAAACAGCCAATGAGCTATCGCTTTGTTTGTGAAACAATATTTTTAGAAAATATGCACCGTGAAGACGTTCACATCCGGGTTCTGAGACGAACAAAACATATCTTTGCTAAATTATCTCTGTCAGTCTTCGGTTAAAATTGTTAATCTTGCACATTTTTAAGATCTCTGTTTCATAAGGATGACGTATATGTCAAAATTGCTAAGCTTTTGGACACTTTTCACATCCGTCTTTTGTTCAGAAGTGCAGGGAAAATACACTAGTTTTTTCACTTATTTATGAGTAGATTTAAAAGTCCGGGAAGAAAATGCAATTTTTACATTCAAGATGGATTTTACCTGGGAAAACTATGCTTTAAAACATTACTGGGACCCTTTGATGACCAAAAAGAAGGATTTTATGACCGTAAGTAAAATATTTTGTACTAAAAGCTTAACATAAGTGACGTCTGCTAACCTGTATTTCCTAAGTAAAATGTAATTGTTTTCAAGACGCGTACCTAACATTAAGTACTCTAACGTTGTGAATTTCATAGCTACACTAAAACCGAGATATTTGCTAGAATCCCACGATTCTAAGCTTTAAGGACATGTAAGACATGTATATATAACCCAATAAATGACGGTGTTAGCCTTGTTTTTTAGTTTGACAATCCATTTAATTTGAGGCACATGTGTACAAGGCACGTAAGCTTACATTATGAGGGGAAATTATTATTTTTGTTATAGCTACTGTAGAATGGTGACATTTATATATATCCTAAAAAATTAACGTGGAAGTTGTGTTTCTAGTTGGCATTTCATTTTTTTTGTAGAAAAAAAAACATTACGGTTTGCCGTATATGTAGTTTGAATTAGCCGTCATAACGTTGTGAATTTTACACCTAGACTAAAACTGAGATTTCTACTAGAACCCCAACATTCTAAGCTTTAAGGAGATATAAGACTTGTATATATAACCTAAAAAAATGAGGGTGCTAGCCGTGTTTTCCTTTTGCCATTCGATTTACGTTTAAGTACATAAACGGCTAGTTGAGTAAACAAGCTAACAGCTCTTGGTACTGGCTGTTTACGTCACATTATGACTAATAGTTATCTCGTTTTTAGAGCTATTTTAAAACCGAGATATTTGCTAGAACCCCAACATTCTATGCTTTAAGGACATATGAGACATGTATTTAAAACTTAAATATTGCATTTGTGAGCTTTGATTTTATTCCTTAATGTATTTACTATGAAGTGAAAATAAAAACGTTTTTTCAAGACGTGTAGCTGATATTAAGTAGTCATAACGTTGTGAATTTTATAGCTACACTAAAACCGAGATATTTGCTAGAATCCCAAGATTCTAAGCTTTAAGGACATGTAAGACATGTATATATAACCCAATAAATGACGGTGTTAGCCTTGTTTTTTAGTTTGACAATCCATTTAATTTGAGGCACATGTGTACAAGGCACGTAAGCTTACATTATGAGGGGAAATTATTATTTTTGTTATAGCTACTGTAGAATGGTGACATTTGCTACATTTCTGAGTGTCTACGTTTTCTGTAGATATATAACATGTATATATAACCTAGAAATAGGACTTGTGAACTGTGATTGTTTGGACTTGTGAACCAGTGTTATTTTTTTAAGACTACCGGCGCCGGCATGGTAGTTAATAGTGTTAGCATATACATGTAAGTTGTCTCTGTAAATAAATAAACAAATGAAATATGTAAAGTAGGAAATAACACAAGGGATTAGATTATTTTCAGTCACTATTTTCCCTATCACAAAATGGGCTGGTGCACCATGAAACTCCCGGGCTGAAAATGTTTCCCACCCCGGCCCTGGGTTCAAGCGTTGTTTATATAGCTCAGGAGATGGCATCTGAGCATAGTTACGGTCCAGATCACGAATATTGTATGAAAGTTCCTCCAATTTAAGCCTATGAGCTCTATTCAAGTAAGAGGAATAAGACGTAATCACACCTCTTAAATATGCCTTGAGCGTCTCCCATAAAAGCGAAGGAGGGGTTGAGTCTGTCTGATTGGAGTGCAAAAAATCCTCAATAGCAGAAGTAATACAGTCACAGAAACTAGAGTCAGAAAGGAGAAGAGAGTAAAACCTCCAGCAGGGGAGGAACAGGGTTTTCCTAATAGAGCTATTTCAATTGCTAGAGGGCCATGGTCAGATATCACAATGGGCAAATATTCAGAAGAGGTCACGTTCGGGAGCAAAAAATGATCAAAAAAAATTGTCAATCTGAGAAAAGGTATGGTGAACATGAGAAAAGAAAGAGTACTCACATGCCTGTGGATTATGAAACCTCCAAGGGGTCAGTACAACCGTTCATGGTCATAAAATTTAATATGGACCTTGACATTCTGGAGGGAGGGGTCTGGGGTTTGAACGATCCAGGTTCTGGTCCTGCGAATATCACAGTTCAGGTCTCCTGCGAATATCAGGCGGTGTGTGTGCGACAAAGGTATCCTCCCCAGCAACCTGTTAGCAAAATCAGGATCAAAGTTGGAGGCATAAACATTAAACACATTGTCTGTGTTTGTCCCTTTTGTCTCTGTTTTATTCTTTGGTCTCTGTGTTATTGCCTTTGGCAATTTTATGTTTTTATGATGTTACGCCCCTCAGTCTGAGTGTAAATATATTATGTGCCCTGGTTTTTGTTAGTGTCCTATGTGCTATGTTTCTGTCTTTTTGTGTTTGTCTCTGCTTTGTGTGTCTGTTTCCCCACAGGTGGAGAAAGTTTGCTCAATCAACTACTCATCACTTATCGCTGGCTCCTCCCCCCTCATTATCAAGACCAGCTGATTCCATTACCCATCATACCTTTCCCAACAGTATAGAACCAGCCATTTTGTGTTCATTCTCTCTCTTGCTGCTGATTTAGGTTTGGTCTGTGCGTGAGCGCTCTCTGTTTGACTCAGGTTTGGTCTGTGCCTGTTGTTGTATTGGCAGTGGTTGAGGCCATTTTGACTAGGTTGCTCTTTGAGCTGTGTTATAACGTGTGTGGTTCTGGCCACATTAAGTTGAGTATTTAGAGGCTGTGGTTTTCAGTCTGTCTTGTTGTTAGACCACATTTTTCTGCCTCTAGTCGGTCTTGGTAGCATTGTCTGTGTATTGTTAGTATTGTTAGGTTGAGTGAGAGCTGTGTTCGTTTATTTGTAGAGAGAGTGGTAGGCCTATAGTGAGAGTGTTAGTGTTTAGTGCTGTGTTTGTCATTTCTGCTGTGTTTGTAAATTTGACCACTAACATTTGTTCTCTTTTGTTTCCCAGATGGGAAAAGGAAGCACTTGGGGAGTGTTAGGCAAGACGGCCTGGCCTTACACCACCCGTAGGGTAACTCCCCTGTTATACACACTAGCAAGACCTGGACAGACCACACCTGTACTTTGGATAGGGCGCCTCGTGTGTGTGTGTGTGTTCGGTAAGAGCAGGGTAGAGTTAACCTTTGTATTATTTCTTTCCTTTGGTGCTGTCCAGCCTCTCCTCCCAAACATATTATTTAAATTATATTTTTACCTTTGCAATAAAAAGCCCTTTGTGAAAAGGTACTCTGTTTTCTGTGTCCTTGCTTGCACCTACAACACCATACCTCTTTTGCTGACCTTTTTTGGTTTGGGTTTTGACATCCCACTCCCCTCCTGCACTGCAAAAAATTAATATTTATAAGAAAAAAAAACTTTAATTAAAGACTCAGACTATAAACAAGTGAAATTAACTGCCAGTGGGGTAAGACAATTACACTTGGTAAGATTTCTTGAAATAAGAAAAAATATCTAGGCTCTAGAAAAGTGAGTAATCACTTGAAATAAGTAAAACAAACTCAATCCAGGCACTCTTATTAAGTCAAACTTAAAACTAGCTTATCAATCAAGTTTCTTTCTGAATTAGAGTGAACATATCTTAAATTTAGTGCTACTAAACAAGATGATTACTCTTAATTCAAGAGTAGTTATTATTAGCTTTTCTGTCTTAAAATGAGAAAGTGTTTACACAAATCAAGCACACAATGACCAATGTCTACAATTATTTATTCTAGCAACAACAAAAAGTTTACTTGTGGGTTATCAAAATAGTTACTGCAAAAAATGCCCTTCTTGAAAAAAATCTAAATGTTAAATCTGGTCAAATTGTCCTGTATCAAGCAAATAAATCTGCCAATGGGGTAAGCAATTTTAACTTGCAAAGAATTCTTGAAATCAGCAGAAAAGTCTTTATTCCAGAGCATATCAGAACATACCTCTCATATCAAAATAAAGGCTGTAACAAGTTTATTTTTCCAAGAAATGCACACTGTTCCTTACTGCGATACACCAAAAATGTAGAGCAAAAGAAAAAACATCCTCTAGTATAATTAGTCTAAACAGTAACAATGCACATACCATCTCTCCATTTCAAATGATATATCAATTTCAATGATGCTTATTAATGAAATGTGAGCTACATGTTTCAACAAACACCATATGGGATTATCTATTTACTGATGAATGCTTGCCATTCAAACATGGCTTTCTTATATGAATGGGTTACATCGCACATCTCATCTCCCAGCACCTTGGTTTGAAACAGACAAAAGTGTGGCAATAGACTTAGGATACAGTAGGTCAAGTGAAGGCCATGAGGTAAAGAGGCCCCTCATACTACATGTCTTTTTTAAATGTTGTCACTAGGAAGGCTTTGGGATCTTCTGAGGGCTAGATAACAAAATAGTCAATGTAGAATATTAGGAAACATCAGAAAACAAGTAACATGTTTCATTCAGTACTGTAGTAATGTTTCAGATATCACAGTTTGAACCATCATGCCTTTCATACCCATGAGAATCAAGGATATACAATCATTTTTGGCTTCTTCAAAAAACAAGTAATGGATGTCACAATGAAGAATTGTTTGCTTGATTTAAAATTGCTTTTTTAAAAGATCGACAATTTTTGACTGGCAAAATGACAGAAATGAGATGAGTCAACAAAACCTTTCTTTTTAGTGTATTCTGTGTACACAAACAACGTTTTTTTAATGCTTGAGTTCATGTGTACAGACCCTGGTGATACTTCGAGCAAAGTTTCATGTTGTGTCAAGCCTTCTTAGTGTTTTAAAAATAGCGATTTTGATACCGTCATAGCATGCCCCTATCCCTCCCGTTCTAAAGGCGATTTGACTGAAACCAAAAATAAGAAAAATCTTAAAAGTGGCATTTCCATCCTAATTATGCTTTTAAGTGAAAGTTTGACTCGAGTACATTCAAAATAAGACATTAGGTTGCATTTTGGCGAGAGTTGCGCTTTAAGGGTTGAAGTAATTGTAGACCCTTGGTTGTTGTGTGTATGTAAGCAATGGTTATTCAAACATTGTTATAGGGTGGAAAGCTTTTAATGTCACTGCATGAAATACTCACCGTAAGAACATGGCCTTGCTGCTTGAGCCCAGTTTCTTTGGTGGTGCAGTGCCGGATGGGATGAGCAATGGCAGTGCTGGGAAAACTGCAATCGCTTGTTCCACTGGTTTGAAAGAACCCTCCCAAAAACTTACATTTTAAACTCTAATGCTGTCTAAAATAATCAAGTTTGAAATTTCTGTGTAAGTGTACTTTTGAACTTACCTCTAAAGTTCTTGGAGGCTTATAGCTTGCTTCATCACACCATAACACTGAACCTTAGAGTAGAAGGGTGATGGTGCCCTCTGTTCCAAGTAGTTGCCCCTCAAGAGTGTCTCAGCTGTTCCAAATCAATGTGTGTGAATAGGACGTATCCTGGGATGGATAATTTAGAAAGTTTTAAAGTGCTAAGCTCATCCTGCATGGCAGAGTCTCAGCTTTCAACTGCTGATGAACCTTGGATTTCAATATGCTCAGTCTCCCCCCCGAAATGTAGATGTAAACACTTAAGAAAGAGAACACACAAATGGATATCGAATTATCATTAAGTTTGTTCATTTTGAAAAATGTACACTCATTTGGCTGAGACTTTCTTTATATTGAAATAGCTTCTATTTTGTTTCATTCAATGTTTATATATTTTTGATTGACTATATATCTTCCTTGTGTTGAACTTGTTTGGTACAGTATTAAATAATTGTGTGCATCTTATATTTTTCTGTCTTATCGTTCTACACCTGTCCCAAACTGTTTTGAACTGGGACGACTGGAGGCCGCTGATTTAATAAAAATGTTCTGTAGTTTCCTAACTTTTAGGCTCACTTGTAGCCAGAGTTACTTCTTAAACATTACTTTTACAGTTGTCAAAGTAATTAGATGACAGTATTCAGATTACTTTTAACAAATATAAAATTAACTTAACTTAAATAGTAACTTACCCAACTCTGCTTGTAGCTAGTTAAAGGCTAAACACTGCTGAATAGCTGTTTGCCCTTGCTAGCAAATGTTTGAGTTTGTGTTCATGGAAGGTGTTAATGTTCCCTATCTGGCTAGCTAGCTAAGTTAGCTAATGGCTAAAGTTACAGACAGCTAACTTAAACCATGGAACATTTTTATTGAAATATGCAACATGAATACAATTACTTATTTACTTAGTAAAGCTTTAATATAAAGTTTTACTTACCCCTGAAGGTAGAATTTGCAACTTTGCCGAGTCCATTCCACACTTGAATGTTCCGTCAGACTGGAAAAAGAAAAAACTGTGGGACAGCCTTCTCTTCTTTAGTTTTACTGACAGATCGCAACCGACTGAAAGGTGCGTATACTGCCACCTACTGCACCGGAGAGGCCGGTCATATTGGTAAACAGGTGCACAGAACAAATAAACAAAATTTCTTCTCCACGATGGATGAATTTGGCTCAAAGCTGATTTAATGTGCAGTATATTTTACGAAATTTTATATATTTGAATAACATTAATGTATTACAGTAATATTTATTTAGAGTATTGTTATGCTTAACAAATGTGGATTGAACACTATGTTTATAACTTAAACTATGTAAATGAGTTTTACCCCGAAGAACATCACATCCAAATAATATTATTTGATTTATTCTCCATCCCCTATTAAACTATTAGGACCAATGGTCCATCACATGCGCAAAAGTTATGTTTTAAAATAATGGGCTTTAAAATTAAATAAAAAATTTATCCAAGTCGATTTAATAAATATTTTCTGTAGTTTCTTAACTTTTAGAAGTTTTAAACAAAATCAAATATTTGAATGTTGTCAAAATGTAAATGGTTCTGACAACCCATTTTTTTGTAGTGAGTGCACATTTGGACCAGATGAGAAAAAAATAAGTGCCATTACTTTTGAATAGCAAAAAATTAATAATTACTTCTGTGTGCTATAGAGTCTTAACAATTTACCTGAATTTAGATTTGTGAGAAACATCTTTGTCATAAAATCATTAAATACTTTTTGAGTTCCAGCAGTACAGTACTGTGTTATAACCGAGACTACATGGCATAACAATTGAGGTTCCCAACCTGGCACAGGCAACTGAAATGATATCGGCAGACAACCTTATAGATTTAATTTATTATTAGTGTTAGCCACAACTGTAATACACTGATCAGCCATAACATTATGACAGGTGCAGTGAATTACATTGATGATCTCATTATAGTGGGATATTAAGTTGATGTGTTTAGAAGCAGGAAAAATGGCCAAGCACAAGGATTTGAGTGACGTTATTAAGGGCAAAATTGTGATGGCTAGACAACTGTGTCCGAGTTTCTCCAAAACTGCAGCTTTTGTGTAGTGTTCCCAGTCTGCAGAAGTACCAAATATACAACAGCTGTGGCTTATAAATGCAACAGTCATGGCTAAAAGTTACAGAAATGTTTTGGAATATTTTGAAATTAATTTGTTTAGATGGTAGTCGGCAACACTGAACTGTGTAATACCTTTATCCAAATCAGTCAAGGGTCATGTTAAACTGTATTTTCATGTTTGTCATGTTTATAATAAAAATATATAAATTGCTGTCATTTCTTAAGATTCTTAAATTGAGAAATTGTGCACTTGCAATCTTAAAATAAGAAAGATAAGCTTGTTCCTTTGCCAGGATAATTTGCAATATATACCCACACCTTATTAATAGTTAAATCAAGCTTGAAATTGTCACGAATCCTCTCGGAATGGATAGAGACAGGCGCGAAGGTTGCAATAATAAAATAGAACTCTTTATTTAAAGGAAACAAAACACTGCCACGAGGGGCTAAGCGAATATAAATCTGAAATCATTGGAAACAACGGAACAGGACACGTAACAGGACACATTAACCGACAAGAGACAAGACCAAAACACTAAACTTAAATACTCTTACTAACGAAGACAATGTACAACACCTGGACATGGGAATTAACTACGCCGTGATCTATTGGGTAACTAAAACATGTGACAAGGGCCCACACTGATGACATCATACGACATACTTGCAAGACACAGAAGGGACACCAGGGGGAGCCATTACATAACACACTCCTACTCTACTCCGTTCCCATAGCCCTTACCCGCCGCCTGTTGGGGTTGTCCTGCTGGGAGCATGAAGAGCTCCAGGTCCTCCCAGGAGAAAGGGGGGAAGCGGGCTCCAGAGGCAGTGGCCATAATCCGGTCCATATGAGCCCGTAGCTCCATGGCTCTTGCCTCGATCGCCTCCTCCTCCAAGCGGCTAGCAACACAGTTGTTCCTTCGCTGTCTCCTCATATTAGGTTGGTTAATCTGTCACGAATCCTCTCGGAATGGATAGAGACAGGCGTGAAGGTTGCAATAATAAAATAGAACTCTTTATTTAAAGGAAACAAAACACTGCCACGAGGGGCTAAGCGAATATAAATCTGAAATCACTGGAAACAACAGAACAGGACACGTAACAGGATACATTAACCAACAAGAGACAAGACCAAACACTAAACTTAAATACACTTACTAACGAAGACAATGTACAACACCTGGACATGGGAATTAACTACACCGTGATCTATTGGATAACTAAAACATCTGACAAGGGCCCACACTGATGACATCATACGACATACTTGCAAGACACAGAAGGGACACCAGGGGGAGCCATTACATAACACACTGGGAGAGAACCTGTATACATAACAACACACACAGGGCAGGTACCAATAATGAGGACACATGAGGAAAATAACAAAACCAACTAAACCACAGTAAATGTATACTAACACACAAGGGGAAAGCAAAGCCTATACACAGGGTTGGTCTGACAGAAATTAGTTGGTAAATCTTATTAAGAAAAAGTTAGGTATATTTTCTTAAAATAAGACTGTTTTACTTATGTAAAAAATGCTTGGCAAGATTGTTTTTTTTTAGACAAAAAATAGGACAAATTTTCTAGAAATAAGGCTTTTTTACTTTCTTAAAAATCATTTTTTTCAGTGTGGGGAGCAGCGTGAACATAATAATGTACTGTCTAATAATTGGCTATGGTTACAGACTGGATGGCTAGGGACATTATGTCTTCTGACTTCCTCTTTTTTTTATGGAGCTATTAATATATTACTTCTAATGGCAAGTATGTCAATAGCTGACTACAGGGGTGCTTCTATAGGGTATTTCACACTGTTCCTTAAGGTCTCCGCATAGGATATGTAACATTAGTTGGGCTGAAAATGGCCTGGGTGCTGTTCTATGCACCCTAATGCAACCCTGTGAACTAGCCCCTGAATAAAACGAGAGGTTTTCTCCCTTTTATGGTATGCTCATGAATATTTAGATGAGCTGCACGCAGATTGGTTGGTTTACAATGAGTGTGGAGCAAAGTCGCAACATGGCCAACAGCAATAAACTGAAACATCAAAGGTGGAGATATCATGGCGACATTAGTTGTTGAATCGTATATGTTTGAGCCTGAATCAGAGGAAGAACATAATGTAGCAACCAGTAGCCCATAGATGGGTAATGACTACTTCAGAGAGGTAGAGTTGTGATTTATCATTTACTTGAATTTGTAACACGTAGCCTAACATCACCCGTTAGCTAATACTAGTGTAATACTCACGGACGTAGTCTAAACATAACTTTGCATTAGGCATGTTTTTAGCATTGTAAGTAACATAACATTTATTAAGTTGCACACAAACAAATGTTTTACAAATTGTACTCTTGTGCAATTTCTGTCAAGATGTCCAGTTAGCTGAAAAGTTCATAGCCAGTCTGTACAGTAGTGGGCAGTTCACTTTTGTGAGCTGGTCCTGGAGTGTCCTTGGAAGAAATGTCCGTGTCTTGATCCCCTCTAATGTGGTGCTGCGCATAGGAGTTTTCAGATGCTTCAGGGCAGTACGTCTTGTTCAGACCCCCCTCGACTTAACCGTGACACATGTTCAGCAACAGTATCCACCATAGAAGTCCTGTCAAGCTGAGCAGACAGGTCCGCTGGATGGCATCCACATAAGGAAGGGGGTCATGGATAATCTCCTCGAACACCAGTCGCATCAGGTCTAAGACATAGACTGTTGTGTGTGAATCGATATGTTATTTTTAGTGCCTATACCATTGCACATTTTGATTTGTGGCATGTAATGAAATATACGTTTTTTAAACTTACAAAATGTTGACTCTGTCTTCACTTGTTTGATAGTGTAACCTCCCCTTTTAGCCTTTGGGAACACAAGTATGTACATTTGTTTCCCCTTGGCTATCTTCCATTGTGGGCACTCAGCAGTCTCATTGAAGTGCAACAGATATGTTGTAACAGAAAGCTGTACTCTAACCAGTGTTGTTACAAGTGCCTTTCAGTTAGAGCAGCCTAAAACTGAAATGATTTGCATTTTGATGGCCAGCAATTAGGCCTGATGTCTCCAGACCATTGCTCATGTCTCACACCTACTGCCAGCACTAGGGAGGGGGAGACAATTTTATTGTGGTGTTTTATGGATTGTCAGTGCCTAAGGAAAATATACTGCTGTGATACAGTAGCACAAGTAAATTAAAAGGCACAAGTGAATTAAAAGGCACAAGTAAATTAAAAGGCATCTTCAACACACAATTTACTATTCTGTCATATCTTTTGTATATAAACCGATTCATACCAGCCTCCCAACCAAAAGGTAATCTAATTGATTGAGATCAGACAAATCAGTGATAATACAGATGAATATAGTTTTATTCATACTATGAATAGTTTGTTAATTTGTTGTGAATGGCTCACATAATTGAGAAGTATTCAATTCTTATGGTAAACATACTTTGATAACACTGCTCTGCTATATGCTACCCAATCATAATGTTACACGTTTATAAGAAATATAGTTTAAAACACTGTACCTTTCACGTATGCAGCCTTCTAAGAGCAAAGCCCCCTCTGCCTTTTCTAGCACTTTTTTAGTGCTGATTCAATCAGGACATTGTGTGCAAATGGCAGAGAGAAACATTGCTGATGGGAAAAAGTACAAGTGGACCACCATTAACCCTGCAGAGCTTTTCCACTTCATTGGATTAGTTTTGTACATGGGAGTTCTAAAGCTGTCAGCATTGAATGACTATTGGAAGAGAAAAAAACATTTTTTCTGTGAAATTTCCATACACAGTCATATAACAGGATAGGTACCACACCATATCTTGGAATATCCAGCCAGATGAGTATGACACACTCCTTCGTTTGAAGCCACTGATGATGGACATAAATACTGTCTGTCTTTATCATCCCAGGAAGCAGCTGTCCATTGATGAGAGGATGGTTGCCACCAAGGCAAGAACTGGGAAGACCCAGTACATGAAAGCCACCAAGGCAAGAACTGGGATAAAGCTGTTTGCGCTGGCGGACTCCAGCAATGGCTATGCCTGTGACTTCAACATATACACAGGTAAAAGCAGGTTGGCCTCTGAGCTAGGGCTCTCATTTGACTTTTCTAGCCAGTGGTTCACCTCTACTGTGTTAATTTCAAATTTTGAGCCTGTGGTACCATACGAGAAGGGAGAAAGGAGACTACAAAAACAAATAAATGCACTGACCAAGAAATCCTCCAGAGGGTCTCTCAGGTGGATAAGGAGAAGATAACCTTGTCTTCACCAAGTGGATGGATAACAGGGAGGTGGCTATGTGCATCAGTGTCCATGTTGCTTATGATGGGGACACTGTCAAGAGGAAGCAGATAAATAGGGATTGCTCCTAGGAGACAAACATACCAGTACCAAAACCTATTGTGGACTACAACATGTACATGGGGGGAGTGGACTTATCAGACCAGCTGATACAATACTACTCTGTACATCACACCACCAGAAGATGGTACAGAACCATGTTCTTTCATTTTATTGACATTGCTGTGACCAATGGCTTTATTATATACAGAGAATTTCAAAAGCTGAGTAACACACCAACCAATCAGCTCATCACCCACAGGGCCTACATAGAGCAGCTTGTGGCTGAGCTGTGTGTTGTGACAGTCGGGGCCGTGCCTATACAGAGGAGAACTGGACATACACCTTTGCCAATCTCAACCCCAATTGTAAGGCTGAGGTGTGAGAAAAGCAAGGCAGATGGGGTCCCAAAAAAGGACACATCATGGAAATGTAATGAGTGTGATGTGCCACTCTGCCTACAGCCTGAACGTAACTGCTTTAATCAGGGGTGTGATTCTTCTGGATAAATCCGGAAATCCGGCTTTTCCGACCTGAAAATGAGGCTCTCGTAAATCATGCAAATCAGTTTTTTTTCTGGGGGAGTGCGCAAGGCACGGGTCCGGGGTGTGATGTCACGGCTCTAAATGACCGCTCACCGCTGTCAACGTTTTTTCATGTCACTCCGCAAGTACTCCATTCATTTTCACGATGGAACTTAAGCAGAGCACCACCAAAGAGCCTGCAATCGTTGCGGAAGGTTATGTGTTCAACATCTTAGCTGAAGCCGACAACGGCACAAAATAAATGTAAAGAGACATAGTGGAGTTCCAATTTCGTTTTGACAAATAGAATCAATTCTGTAGTAATATATGTGACACCAAGACTAGGGTGCTATGGTATAACACTCACAAACATAACCAGACAGAGACTTTGGTATCCTGCTAAAATAGCCTATAGGGACCTATGTTTTGCGCGATGCGGACGGAACGCGGACGGAACCGCGGAATCCAGACATTAACACGGAATTCAGACATTTACGTGGAATTCAGCAATATATAGGATATATATTTTTTCTATAATCCAAATATACTCCTGTAATATTAACAACTCATTGAGTTTCTCATAATCAAAAAGGCAGCAAATATAGAAGTTAATTTGCACTCTATAGGCTATGCAGTGTGTGTTTCTCTACCGCTCCATCATATCGTTCAAACGTAGTGCACTTGATAGCTGACAGCTATGAACAATGGTATTTACTCTATTCCAAAATTTCCAATCAGACAACGCTTGTTTTTCTCCATTCAATCATGTATCCAAATGCATATAACTAGGTGTAGGCTACTATGTTGATTCACCTGAAGTAATTCTCTGACGGTCTTGCTAATCAGGCAGCTCTTTCACTCCAGGAGAGCAGGGTCCAACTAGCGGGACTGCTTCTGAATGTTAAATGGCTTTGTCCACACGCTTGACACAACTTTGTCAAATAAGGTTTATAAATATGTTTGTCATTGTTCCACTTTCTTTTGATTTCTGAGAATCTTTGTCTACTCGTTTAGTTTTTATTTTGGATAGATTCTTCTGTAAGAAGAAATAATACGTTATTAACATGACAAATACCTATGCACATTTCGTGAAATAGCCTGCTTCTGCCTGTCTAGATATAATTACCTTGATCATATGGAAAGTAAATGTAGCCTATCTGGCAATGCAAATGCAAACTGTACAGCAGTATTCTCTATATTGTAGGTTCCGGTGTGGGCTTCTGAATTCAACTTTTGTCCAAATAGTTGTTTAGTTGCTGGTGGGTGAAAAAAGTAGTTGAGCAAACCACTTTTGCCTGGGTAGTGTTTCCCAACCATGGGTTCTAGGACCCATGGTGGTACACTAACCAAAAACGTTTGGAAACCACTGCCCAAGGGGCATTAGAGGTTTGAGTTTAAAAAGGAGAATCACAGAAACAAAATGGAATTTAGGGAATTTGGAAGAAATTAAATGGAAGGTCAGGGAATTTGAGAAAAAGAAATTATACCGAATTGGCCAAAAAATAAAACTGATTTCATAGGGCCCTACAATATGCAAAGTGTGGGGGGGGGCTGTTGCTGCGTCATGGTAGGTGTGCCATATATTTTCCTGCTTTTTTGTCCTTAGCCAATCACATGCCTGTTTAATGTGGCACAACATGTAAGAATAATGTTGAAAGACTCTGGGCCCTATCTTGCACCCGGAGCAATACAGCACAAAGTCCGAACGCAAGTGTCTTTGCTAGTTTAAGACTGACACAGTTGTCAATTTCCGTCAGGCGCCCGCGTTGTTTAAATAGCAAATGCACCTGCACCCATATTTGCGCCCATGGAAGTGCTGGTCTAACAGGGAGGTGTGTTCAGGATAATTCTGGGTGTATTGCTATCTTGAGGCATCGGAAAGTGATTGTGCCATTGACCAACAAAAACCTGGTCTAAAGTCAATGGCGCAGCATGTCATAGTTATTTTAACAGCAAATTAGTCAAATGCACCTATGGCATAGGCACAGCGCGTGCACACTATGCATTTTGCATACGCACAGGGAAAGTCAGCAGCACAGGAACATGCCAAATATTACGGTGCAAATCCGCCGTCATTATAGTAATGTGCGAAAAGGTACAAATGCGCCTGGCTCTTAAAGGGAATGGGAGATGAATCTCTGATTGGTTTATTGCATGTTACGCCCAAAACACACCCATGAATTAATTAAGACACTTAGTAGAACCCTTTTAGACCATGCGCCCGGTGCATGGACCGTTTTATCCGCTGTCAAACTAGCAAAAGTGGATTTGGACATGCCCAAAGCGCACATCACGGCATGCGCTTACATCGTTAAAATTAGGCCCCTGAATGTGCAAATACAGTGCACAATGCCATCTAGAGGTTGTTTTTGGATGTGTTTTGTAAACTGACAGAATTTACAAGCAAATGTAAAGGGAACATAAATGTTCATTTTGAATTGAATAGTGTTTTTCAAAAATAAACTTATGGTGACTGCAGTCACAGAAATGTAAAAAGTTATTTTGTTTCTTTATATCTTTTCACCAAATATTTTACAGGTGTTTCAAAACCTTAAGGAATCAATATTTTATGTAAAAACACTTATTCATTATGGTTTGCTCTTTTTATATAATAAAAAACTCTAAAAATAGTTAACTTTCGTTTTTGTATGTCTTGGTGATATATCACATCAGAACACATACAAGTGGCTCAAGAATCCAGAAATGACTCTCTTCTCTGCTATGAAAATTGACCCTTCCAGAAGACAAAATATCAACATAGTGCTAGGCGGACTAAAAAACCCTTTTAAACACGACAAGCGTGATTTGCTGATAAGTGGTCCTTTGGATCAGGAAATACCGGGATCTGCAAGTCATCCCCTCGCCTAAACAAGCTGCCCCACATTTGACCCTAAAATGTATATAACAGTCTCTAGTGTCCAAAGAAACAGTCGACAGACAGTCACACAACAGCGTATTACTGAATGGTGATCGTGGTACCAGTGAAAGGTCCATTTGAGCTGTCATGACCCTTGTGTCATGTATTTTAATGTGTAACATTAAGCAGCCTGATGGACTGTGTGAAAAAGCTGTTTTAGGGTGCTCCTGTACTGGAACCTTAAAGTCTGTGGCTCGGATGACTGACAGCAATGATGATCTTCTTTGCTTTCCTCCGGCACCTGGTGTTACAGGTGTCTTCCAGGGGGGCTACTAGGACCCAATGACACATTCAGCTAAGCGTGAACCCGCCGCAAAGCCATGCAGTCAGACAACGATGCATCCTGCCAGTATATTCTTGATGGTGCCCTTGTAGATCACTGTAAGAGCTCTCCAAGACAGGCCAAAGAAAGACATTGCTTGTGATGTTGTGCTACCTATTTCTATTATTTTTTTTAAGTTCACATTTTCTGTTCTTAGTAAGATAAATGTATGGAATCCCAGGACGGCCAAAATGTAGTAAAAGGAAATGAGGATAATTAAATGTTTATCATTTCCATTGCCTACTATAAGCCAATGAAGTAAATTTAAAAAATACATTGTTTAACTTTTTCAATCATCAAATAACAAAGTCAATTTAAAAAAGACTTCATTTTACTTTTCCATTTATCATTTAACAGTTGAATAGTTTATCTATTTCCTATTTTACATTTCCCATTTTCCCATTTAACAATTTACCCATTTTACTATTTACCTATTTTACCAATTTCCCGTTTTACTCGTCTCATATTGTAATTAGAAGGGAGTGTCTAAACTACATGCGCAGTATCTGATACACCATTGGCTAATGATTGTGCGCAACAAGCACTTGATTACTACTGTCTGTTGGGTATGGTTGGGACTAATGCCACCGTAGTTAGCCACTAGATGTCAGTAAGATTAATTATAGTCAAAATGGCGTCTTAACAGTGAAATTGCAACATACATACCCGTTTTAGCAGAGGAAATATTGTTTTGCATGCTACCAATACGCCAAAGTGTCGTGTAATATGTACAACCAAAATCATATCTATGCGTTCACCTAAACGTTACCCTAACCTTAACCATACTGGAGTGTTACCTAACCATAGCCATTATCTGTAAGGTTAGGCAACCTGTTCCCAGTAGAAACCTATGGCACCTATAGCATGCAAAATATAAATTTGGCGCATAAATAACATGAAAATGTAATGTGTATTGTTGTTATTAATACGCAAAGGGGTGAGCGCGCTGAGCCCTAACCGCTACAACCCACCTCGTAAGATAGAAACTTTTTTCGCTTTATAGTTATAATGAAATAACGGCCGTTACTATTCAAGGCCCATTTGGGAAAATTCCCGACAGCCAGTCCGACGCTGATACACAGATAATGTTGTTAAAATGACACCTGTCAGTGGGTGGGATATATTAGGCAGCAAGTGAACAATGTGTCCTCAAAGTTGATGTATTAAACTCGGGCAAGTGTACGTATTTGAGCGAATTTGGGCCAAATTTGGGCCAAATTGTGATGACTAGCTGGGTCAGAGCATCTACAAAAATGCAGCTTTTTAGGGTGTTCTTGGTTTGTGGTGGTCAGAAACCTATCAAAATTATTTCGAAAATAACTGTAGTTTAATTTTGTGTAACTTGGAATAACTCTATACCAATAGCATACATTGCAAAAAATTGAGCAAATTGCAGCATTTATTCCTGTAACATGAAGCACATTCTATACAGCACAGATGTGCCATTCTAGTTTCGTGAAAATGTAGCGCCGGCAAACAACTTCCAAGGAGCCAAGAAGACTATGGTGACACAGAATGTAATGTTAGAAAATGGCGAGCCCATAAAGACATTCTTATAATGCGAACAGTCAGAGAAAAGCTTTCCATGGTCCTTACAGCGGCTGCATCCAAGACAGACAGGAGAGTGTGTGAACATGTGACTGACAAACAGAATGATTGTATGCCTATAACCAGAGCGTCATTCATCTGAAGGCTTTGGAAATTTTCAAAGAGCTGAACATACCCGGGCGCAACCAACTTTGAAGCAAGCCTCCGGTGGTAACTGACTTTAATTAGGCTACGCTTAGCATCAGTTTATTGTCATTATATATCATAAATATAAAAAAGGAATGTTATCGAAGTGTGATAATTTTCTTTAAAATATATTGATAACACGATTTCATTTAAAATCAGTATTACCATTTTTTTCTAATAAAATAACTTTATAAAGAGAAAATGTGGTCTTTAAAACGTAGGCCTTTAGCTTATTTTTTTGAAAAAAAATATACAATGTTGTTTTATATATGGACAATACGGGTACCTTACCTGGTCATTGGATGCAAGACACAATCGTTTGATTACAGATGTCAAGATGAACATAAAACAAACTTCACCAATAGGCTACCTTGTTTATTGAATAAAAACGAGATTTGTGAATGACTGTACTAACCGTTTTCTTGTTTCGATCACAGCAGATATGTAGCCTGATTACATAATTTGCTTAAAGCACGGTCCTTTAGCAGTAGGGCTTTATTTAATTATTTCAGGTTTATTTAACAGGGACAATGCATACTAACAATAAATATAAAAATGCAAAATGTGCCAGAATTTGCCAAAAGGCTTTTTTTAGATCTGTTGTCCCTGGACAGATCGTGCAATGTCTCACATTCAATGTCACACATTGAATCTTTACTTGCTTTTCGGCAGATAGGGTGAATTGTTCTGAAGTGGGACAGTCTAATGACAACTAAGGTCTAGTGAAACAGGTATGGTTCTTTAAAGGGTAGAAATGCTCATACAATTATTGATAATAACATCAAAGCATGACTAGAAAATGTCAGTGTAAAATGATAAACTAAATATTCATAAATTCAGATTGTGATTAATCCAAATTGTATTCAA
Source organism: Umbra pygmaea (assembly GCA_016801145.1). NCBI lineage: Eukaryota > Metazoa > Chordata > Actinopteri > Esociformes > Umbridae > Umbra > Umbra pygmaea. The sequence continues at coordinate 26,504 of JACXGM010005704.1, forward strand.
ACGAAATAATTTAAATGACTATGTTGAAAACGTATTGGCTGATGTCAGGGAAGCTGATCGTGACACGTTTACAGCTGATCGTGACTATTCAAAAACGATCATGGATTGTAGCTACTTTAAAAACACGTGGCAATTAACCAAAGCCATTAACTAAATCAAACCAAAACGAAGATGGTCCTAAAACTTCCCAGAAACATTCACAATGTTGGAGGTGTTCGGTTGACCTGGAATAATTTATTTTCGCATAATAATTGCATATTTAATGTTGCAAATAGTATTTATCATGCTGGGAAGGGCTTCATCTATCCGAGCTCAAACTAAACAGTAATGCAGCTATAACTAAACATTCTATTCAAGTGTTGCTTTGTGCAAACAGATATAATTGCTCTTAGGTCTTTTAGTTTACTTTTGTCTCTACAAAAAAGAACATCTACATTTAAAATGACTCCCTTAAAAGTTACATAGGAGTCTCGCCTCAATTTGTGGCATGCAGATGCAAAACCTGCCAGGGCTGTCCACCTGCCGAACTATACTAACTGACGGACCTGCCAAACTACCTGACGGACCTGTCAAACCTGATGAAGATCAAATAGCCTACTATAGCTGCGGTATCTGACAAAGGCTAGCCAAAGATCCTACTGTCTCTGGCTGTTTCTTAATGTCAAGTAAGGAGCCTCCGAAGCCAGAATTTCGAGGATGCTACGTCATTGAAGTCCATCGAAGGACTGTTCCAATGTCAAGGACTGAGTCCCATTGTCAGGAATGCCCCTGGGGTTCGTCCCGTACGGCGCTCCTCCTCCCCTGACTACTAGGACTATGCCTGCATTAATAGACTGCTCAGTTATTTTCCTAGCAGTAGTTCAGCTGCGCTAGTTGCGCAAATATCCTGTTCATTATATTCTGGGTCCCGTTATGTACCTTTAGTTCTATGGCGAGGTTATTATCTGGGGGCGGCAGTGGCTCAGTGGGTCAAGTATGTCCAGCAATCGGAAGGTTGGTGGTTCGATCCCCGGGTCCTCCTGACCAAGTGTCGAGGTGTCCATGAGCAAGACACCTAACCCCAGCTGCTCCCGACGAGCTGGCTGGCGCCTTGCATGGCTGACACCGCCGTCGGTGTATGAATGGGTGAGTGTGAGGCAATGTAAAGCGCTTTGGTGGCCATTGTTGGTCAGAAAAAGCGCTATATAAATGCAGTCCATTTATCAGTTATAGTATACGGAAGCTATTATGCTTTATATGGAGGGTGATCCGGCCTAGACTATGTATGCCTGTGGTATCCCTGCTCTTAGTTCCTAATTATGCACACAGGTGTCTATTGTTATGCTTGATCAGCCTCAGTATTTAAACTACCTGTATTTGTCCTTCAGTGTTGGTTATTGTTTCACTGTGACCTGTATTCTCGCTACGGCTTTTCTTGTTTTAACTTTTGTGCCCGTGAATACTCTGAGTTTCTATTCGAATAAACCTTCGGCTACTTGCACTTGTCTCCGATCTTCATACATCGTCACATTCATTCTGATAATTTCCCATAGACGGTCAAGGATGCATATGTGTATCCTTCGCTCTCCCAAATCACCCACAATCCAATGCGCGCGTCTTTTCCGGGTCGTTAAAAAAATTATTTGCGGATGTTAGTGGAGACAGTCGGAGCGATTACAGGGCAATATGCTTTAAAATATAAGAATCTTTAGTTTTTAAGATTAATGTACATTTGTTTAAAAGGTAGTACATATAAGTAAAGTTTAATGTTCAAATGTCAGTACAAATTGCTACTGTCTACTGTTGAATTGCAGCGCCAAAAGCTGACCTTTTCACTGACGTAATGTCGCAATAACGTGCACTTGCTAGCCTGTTCCTTTTATGTGTTCTACGAATGCTAGGAGGAGCGTCGCCTAGCCTCTGAATGCCCTGACTTGGGAGGACCAGTCCTACGAAGGACGGATCCTTGACATTGAGAAACAGCTTCTCTCCTTCAGCTCATTACTCTGATCGAGATCTGCGTAGCCTTGATATATAGATATACTGTTATCTATATAAATCTACAAATGAAATCGGCTCAGTGGGTAGGGAGTCAGACTTGTAGTCAGAAGGTTGCCAGTTCGATTCCCGACTGAGCCAAATGTCGTTGTGTCCTTGGGCAAGACACTTTACCCTAATTGCTCCCAGGTCGTTGCTGTAAATAAGAAATTGTTCTTAGTCAACTTACCTGGTTAAATAAAGGTTAAATAAAAATAAATAAATAAATAAAATCACTTACGATGCTGATAATAATTTTAGTAGGCTTATTCTTGCATCAGAACATCAATAACAGAGGGATTCAGTATTATTTTTATAAACGTTTTACTGGATGTTTAACATTAGGACACACTCCACGAAGGGATATCTGATCAAAAACCACCAATCACCCGGCTGAGTTTCTGTAACTAATAATCGTGATATAGAAGAGAATAAGAATGTTAAACGGATTAATATAAATGTTGAGAGAATTGAAGTTAACTGATTAGCCTGTATATATCTTGGCTCACCACCGCCACCTCCTGGAACATAGCCTAATATCACAAAATCAAGGACTTTTTGATTGCTCTAGTCTGTTTCCAGAACGGTCGGTTAAACAGCCAATCCATCCGATGCATGGTTTTAGACACTCCCTTCTAATTGTAATATGAGGCGAGGAAAACAGGAAATTGGGAAATTGGTCAAATGGGTCAATGGTAAAATGGGTAAATTGGAAAATAGGAAATGTAAAATAGGAAATAGATAAACTATTCAACTATTAAATGATAAATGTAAAAGTAAACTGAAGTCTTTTTTAAATTTACTCTGTTATTTGATGATTGAAAAAGTAAAACAATGTATTTTTTTAATTTACTTTATTGGCTTATAGTAGGCAAAGGATATTATGAACATTTAATTATCCTCATTTCCTTTTGATACATTTTGGCGGTCCTGGGATTCCATGTAAATGTGTATTTGAACAGATATTTTATATCTAAGCAAAACTAAAATCTGAAAGAGAATTTGCCCTGAAGGTAAACTGTTGGTATTTGAGTACCTAGAATGGTGCTTGAAAATGTGTGAAACCTTTAGAATTGTCTAACTTTCTGCATAAATATGACTTAAAACATCATCAGATTTTCATACATGTCCTAAAAGTACACTGCTCAAAAAAATAAAGAGAACACTTAACCTCTTAAGGCTCGCCCCCTAATTGTCAAATTCCCCCTAAAAAAACATACCCAAAGTTATACTCTTGTTACACTGGACCTGAGGCAAGTACAAACATATGGTTGATATTTTTTTAAAGAAAAGACTATGAAATCTTTGGATATGTAAAATTCATTTCAAACAAATATACACAGTGAATATGGCACAGGATGAAATAAAGAAAATGCATAATTATTTTCAGTTTTTATTTTTCTACATCCTCTTTGAAAGAACCCTACAAAGCTATATATTAAAATAGGGTGCTGGAAGCAATTCAAATCATGTTGCTAATGGGCTGACCACATATATCTAACATTTTAGAGTGATTCAGTGAACAGCCAATGAGCTGTAGCTTTGTTTGTGAAACAATGTTTTTAGAAAAAATGCACCGTGTTGACTTTTACATCCGGGTCCTGAGAAAAACAACACATTTCTTTCCTAAATTATCTCTGTCAGTCTTTAGTTAAAATTGTTAATCTTGCACATTTTTAAGATCTCTGTTTCATAAGGATGACGTATATGCCGAAATTGCAAAGCTTTTGGACACTTTTCACATCCGTCTTTTGTTCAGAAGTGCTGGGAAAATACACTAGGTTTTTCATTTATTTATGAGTAGATTTAAACGTCCGGGAAGAAAATGCAATTTTTACATTCAAGATGGATTTTACCTGGGAAAACTATGCTTTAAGTCCTTACTGGGACCCTTTGATGACCAAAAATAAGGATTTTATGAGTAAAATATTTTGTACTAAAAGTTAACATAAGTACAGTGTGCTAATCTGTATTTTCTAAGTAAAATGTAATTGTTTTCCAGACGCGTACCTGACATTAAGTAGTCTAACGTTGTGAATTTTAAAGCTACACTAAAACCAAGATATTTGCTAGAATCCCAAGATTCTAAGCTTTAAGAACATATACGACTTTTATATATATCCTAAGAAATGAGCGCAGTAGTTGTGTTTATAGTTGGCATTTCGATTTTTTTTAGAAGAAACAAAACATGTTACTGTTTGCCGTATGTGTAGTTTGAATTAGCCGCCATAACGTTGTGAATTTTTCACCTACACTTAAACCGAGATTTCTAGTAGAACCCTAACATTCTAAGCTTTAAGGAGATATAAGACTTGTGTATATATAACCTAAAAAATGAGGGTGCTAGCCGTGTTTTCCTTTTGCCACTCGATTTACATTTAAGTACAAAAACGGCTAGTTCAGTAAACAAGCTAACAGCTTTTGGTACTGGCTGTTTACGTCACATTATGACTAATAATTATCTCGTTTTCATAGCTACTTTAAAACCGAGATCTTTGCTAGAACCCCAACATTCTATGCTTTAAGGACATATGAGACATGTTTTTATAACTTAAATATTGCATTTGTGAGCTTTGATTTTATTCCTTAATGTATTTACTATGAAGTGAAAACGAACGCGTAGCTGACATTAAGTAGTCGTAACATTGTGAATTTTATAGCTACACTAAAACCGAGATCTTTGCTAGAACCCCAACATTCTATGCTTTAAGGACATATGAGACATGTTTTTATAACTTAAATATTGCATTTGTGAGCTTTGATTTTATTCCTTAATGTATTTACTATGAAGTGAAAACGAACGCGTAGCTGACATTAAGTAGTCGTAACATTGTGAATTTTATAGCTACACTAAAACCGAGATATTTGCTAGAATCCCAAGATTCTAAGCTTTAAGGACATATAAGACATGTATACATGTCCCAATAAATGACGGTGTTAGCATTGTTTCTAATTTGACATTCCATTTAATTTGAGGCACATGTGTACAAGGCACGTAGCTTACATTATGAGGGGAAATTATTATTTTTGTTGTAGCTACTGTAGAATGGTGACATTTGCTACATTCCTGAGTGTCTAAGCTTTCTGTCGATATATAACATGTATATATAACCTAGAAATAGAACTTGTGAACTGTGATTGTTTGGACTTGGTGAACCAGTTCTATTTTTTTAAGGCTACCGGCACCGGTAGGATGCTCCCTAAGTAGTTAAACAACACAATGTAACTCCAAGTCAATCACACTCCTGTGAAATCACACTGTCCACTCAGGAAGTAACACTGATGTTCCTGGCTGATGTTTTGTTAACTTTTGAATGCTGGCGGTGCTTTCATTCTAGTGGTACCATGAGACGGAGTCTACAACCCACACAAGTGGCTCGGGTAGTGCACCTCATCCAGGATGGCACATCAATGCGAGCTGTGGCAATAAGGTTTGCTGTGTCTGTCAGCATAGTGTCCAGAGCATGGAGGCGCTACCTGGAGACAGGCCAGTATATCAGGAGATGTAGAGGAGGCCGTAGGAGGGCAACAACCCAGCAGCAGGACCGCTACCTCCGCCTTTGTGCAAGGAGAAGCACTGCCAGAGCCCTGCGAAATTACGTCCAGCAGGCCACAAATGGGCATTTGTCCCCTCAAACGGTCAGAAACAGACTCCATGAGGGTGGTATGAGGGCCCGCCGTCCACAGGTGGGGGTTGTGCTTACAGCCCAACACTGTGCAGAACGTTTGGCATTTGCCAGAGAACACCAAGATTGTCAAATTTGCCACTGGCGAAGGACATTACATCAAAGTTGGATCAGTCTGTAGTGTGGTTTTCCACTTTGATTTTGAGTGTGACTCCATATCAAGACCTCCATGGGTTGATAAATTAGATTTCCATTGATAATATTTGTGTGATTATGTCGTCAGCACATTAAACTATGTAAAGACAAGTATTTCATATGATTGGTTCATTCATTCAGATCTAGGATGTGTTATCTTAGTGTTCCCTTTATTTTTTTGAGCAGTGTATATAACGAGAACCCAGTTAAACAAATAAGACAAAAATAATATACTTGGTAATTTATTCATTGAGGAATATGATCCCTTATTACATACCTGTGATTGCCAACGGTTTGTACACCTTTGCTTTCAGATTCTGGTGTGACCCCTTGTGCAGCATGGACTAAACATTTCCTGTAACTGTTGATCAGTTCTACACATCGGCTTAGAGGAATTCTAGCACATTCCTCTGTACAGAACAGCTTAATCTCTGGGATGTTGGTGTTTCCTCACATGAACTGCTTGATTCAGGTCCTTCCACAACATTTTAATTAGATTACAGGGGTCCGAGTGGCATAATGGGCAGGATAGTCTACGTCATGATAGTCAGTGCTTCGAGCCTGACTATGGCTTCTCTGACTTTGTTTAATAAATTACATTGTTTACTAAGTGATTGGTGCCATAGATTGCACCCATATACAGTATTCTTCATATTTCTCTAAAATGATTGTTTGCTCTGATAAAAACTTGTCAATGTCTGTGATTGGTCACACTGTAGCTAGATTGTTTTGTAGTATAGGCCTCAGGTCTACTCCTCTTGACAGCTCTTCTCCTGACATTTTATAAAATATACAATAGAGGGCGACAAAATCAATCATATTTAACTGCTTTTAAAAATGCGCAGGGTTGTATTTAGCAGCAGGAAGAAGTCTGCTTCTGATAACTCTCTATTTTCTGTGGAGCTGTAAATGAGGAAGAGTCTTAAGTGAGCTCAGGTTAATGGGTTTTTAGATTTAAGAAATCCTGCTGTGCTGTCATTTCACTTCAAGTGTTTGCCACAATGTCAGTTCCCATATGTTTTTTGCTTTTATTACTACTTGCTTGTAAGTAATCACTTTTTAGGTGTAATTTCATATCAAAAACAACATTTTTAAGGTGTTGAAAATTGATTAATTACAACATGACAATAACATGTATTTCATTTTTACAGGTGGCAGTACTGGTCAGACAATTCAGCCAACAGCAGATAATGTTTTTGCTCCAGCAGGTAGTAATATTACACTATCATGCACCTACTCATCTGCATCTTCTCTTCAATGGTATCGTCAGGACCCTGGAATGGGTCCTCAGTTCATCCTGAGTGTCCTGCATAATAATGCTGATTTCAAAACACCAGCCAACAATCTGGATTTGCGACTGTCGATCGGACTGAATGAAAAAAAGGACCGTGTGGATCTACATATACTCTCTGCTGAATTGTCAGACTCTGGTCTGTACTACTGTGCACTGGTGCCCACAGTGAAAAGAAACCTACATACCCTGTACAAAAACCTAACATGACACTTTCTACATGTACATGACATGAAAGGAGATGGTTCTTTCATACAGGAAACGTGGTGGGGTGTGTGCATCAAGCAAATTTAGAGGTTTTAGTGGTCATGTTATAAATCCTGCCATTTAAAACAGTTGTGTATTCACTTTGACTATTCATTATGTTTATAAGTAATGATAAATTGTTTCTCTTTATTTTCTCCCCTCCCCATTCCCATTGACCCTGCTATGTAGGCAGCTCCGCAACTCCTTGGACAGATGCTGGATGGTGAGGGACGGGCCCATTGTTCATTATTTTTGTTATAGTTTTGCTCGCCAACTATACTTCCATGATTGAATTAACAGGCACCCGATCTGCACATAAGAAGTCGCTAGAGATGTGGAAAGGAAGATAATCTAACCCAAATCCCAGGCAGTGCTATGCCAATTTGTGCTATTAAAATGACTGGTTCATTTTCGTAGCAAAACACCAGGTAGTGCTTTCTTGCCTTCTGATCAGGGTGAGATTAAGATTTAAGATTCCCAGGAATTTTAAGATGGTGACATGTTGCATCTCAGACCTGTGTGTGTGTGTGTGTGTGTGTGTGTGTGTGTGTGTGTGTGTGTGTGTGTGTGTGTGTGTGTGTGTGTGTGTGTGTGT